>VUQK01022002.1:0-10050 GCA_015106715.1 Bujurquina vittata | reverse complement strand
AGTTGGGGATGATGAAAAGCAATCAGCATGATCTCTAAAACTTCTATTTACTTCTATTTTTATAGACATGTATTGATTAAGTTTCCGATGTAATATATCACCAAGGTACAGTTTACCAAAGAATAAAACAAACACATCAATATAAACTTGCATCACCTTCCATAAGGGAAAAAAGACATAGTTATAACACTAGAAGTGTAGTAAACATAGGACTCCCTTCGTCATCTTCATGTTCTTCAGGAATGCAAGAAAGAAGTTCCAAATTTCAAAAAATTATAATGATTTATTTCCGAATATTTATTATTCAGTGATCAGGCATGACCAGGCAGCTCTGTAAGCCAGCAACCAACAGAAGAGCTTTATTAGATCTTTCCAACAGAAACAAATGAAAATAAATCATGTCTCTCTTGTAGGTAGAAATCAGTCATTTTTCCTCTTTGTTTCTTAATATAATCATACTCTCATTTAAAAAAAAAATTAAGAATGCTGAGTTTAGGGCAATTGGAGAATATGTTTAGGATTACTTGAAAGATACAGTTTAAAGCTCCAGTGAAGTGAGTTTTTTCTACATTACATTAGATACTGGCAGGAGTATCTAAATTCCTCTGTTTCTTTTTTAAATATTTTAACTGGAAGATATTTCTGTGTTTTGCAGCCATGGACACCTACTCACAAGAAAACAATCAACTTGGCAGCCCGGGAAACATGCTAAAGACCCTGGACCCAATCCTCATCACCATCATCGCCATGTCAGCTCTAGGAGTCTTCCTGGGCGCCATCTGCGGTGTCGTTCTGTACTGCGCTTGCTCACAGGGCAGCATGACGGACAGGAACTTATCTGCCCTTGAAAATTATAACTTTGAGCTGGTAGATGGTGTGAAACTAAAGAAGGACAAGATGAATGGACAGACTAACTACTCAGAGGCGTGAGAGTGAAAGGGGGACGGAGCTGCAATTGCTCCGTGTGGACACGTTTGATGCAGCCAATCAAGAAAGCGGAACACAGGGCTGAAGCCACCAATGGGATGGCAGGGTGGGCTGATAGTGAGCCGATGTAATTTTATTTCTCAGGAGCAGCAGTGGAAGGGACTCACCTATAGGGGGCACTGTGTATAAAGAATCTGTACAGCAAAAAAAAACAAAAAACAAAAAAAGAAAACTAAGGATTCTATTTGTTTTTTGGTGTGCTTTGTTGATTTCATGTAATCACATGCTGGTGTTGAGACCAACTGAGATGAAAGTATCTTTGTGTACTTTTATGAAAAGATAAGATCTGTTTTGGGTTTTTTTTTGTTTGCTTGTTTGTTTTGGGGGTTTTCTCTTTTTTTTCTTCTCCTTTCAGATGTCATTGTTTCACAGAACAGGCAGACTATTGGAAATATGCTATTGTGATATCTTTTTGTTGGCCGTATGTCCCCGTCCTCATGCGTGCTTGAAAGTATGTGTATGTGCAGTTGTCTGGCTGTAGACATGTGTATCATTGCAGTCATGTTTGTGTACATGATACGTACCCATCTTTCAGTGTGTGTGTGTGTGTGTGTGTGTGTGTGTGTGTGTGTGTGTGTTTAAAGCGGGGACCTGTCCCCACCTTTTGACCGGCGTCTAGCTCCAACAGTGCCTTTTTTTTTCCCCCTCCAGTTTTTCTGTTGCCTTTTTTCTGCTGGTTGTTTTACCATCAGCTGGCGTTCCATCTGGGGTTCCTACACAGATGTGAAATAAAATCCAGAAAAAATTCCTTTTCCACATTGTGATAATAAACCTACAAACTTTTTTAGTGTTGTAGTGTGCTGTCAAATATCACACGTGTTGGTGTAGCTCTGTAGATCCTCATGCCTCAATGAGAGTGGCACTGACACACATTTGAAATCTTGGGGACGTTCAGGAAAACTTGTGAAACTATAGAATTTTCCAGATGGAAAATGTGTAGGAGCCCCGAATGCCTCATTTTCATGGCACATGACACATCCAACATATTGTACATAGGTTTTAATATATTTGAGCGCCCTCTTTATAGAGAAAGACACCAGTGCTGCAGCATCCTTTCTGTGCTGAAAGAAATTTCCCTGTTAATCATTTAAATTTTGATAATGTATAGAAAAAAACAGAGGTAATAACTTATTGTTTCTGGTTTTGGGAAATTTTATTCCAAGTGTCTCTTCAAGTTTCTTTGGGGTCTAACAGCATCCTTTACTGAGCTGACAGATTAGTACTTCTATTTTTAGATGAGACTGGACTTTAGAGTTAAGAATTTGAGTTCATTTTTACTTTTAAAAATTCTAAAAAAAGTTACTTTATTTTGTGGAAATTGGTTTCCTGTTTCTATTTTATGTGGTTTGTACTTGGTCTTTAATTTCCTGGGGCATTTTAAAGCCTTATTTACTCTAAAGTACATTAAATGTTTACATTTACAAACTTTAACATCTGTGAAGTTAAAAGTTAATATATTTTTCTGTAAAAATTGGTTAAAAACTAGGAACAAGTGTTGTCCAAAAAAGACTGCTTTATTGCACGTTAGCTTTTTAGCTAAACCTGTTGGTTTTCTCATTTAAAACACCATACAGATTGGAGAAAAATGTCACCAGTCACTAACTATCTGTCAGTCTCCAACAGATGTTTAATGTTCATAAACAGGAATATTCTGACTTTATATTATTTAAGTTGTGGCAAAATATACATACAATTTTTAAAAGCCCATTAGAAAGGTATGACTGATATTTTTCCTTGCTTGTTTGCTGTTTTATTGCACCATGGATGGTAAATCTACCAGTATTTAATGTAGCATTTTATGAGGCACAACACAATTCAAAATGACAAGTGGCATCAGTTCTCAATTTGTAATTGTCTTCTCAATAGCTATTCGACAAGCATCCACAATCAAAGTGAGCTGACTGTTGAGGCATTCATGCTTCATTCTTTTATGTCACTCTTCACCTTCTTCCTAAAGTCTTACCTGCACATTAATTTCAGAAAAATAACCATATAAGATATCCTCCCCCTTTAAACTCAAAAGGATGCTGCAGCACTCAATGTGAAAACAAATGTTGCACTGATATATTTAAAAAAAAATCTATGTGTTTATGATGTTGATTTACAAAAAGAGAGAAAGAAGGAAGGAGAGGACAGTGTTATTGTTGCTTCTTTTTAACACAGTTTCAGAAGACTATGTTATAATTCTGAAATGTACAATTTACAGAGATGTTTTTCATTCTCAGAAAAGCTTATATGCGTCTCTTTGAAAAGTAACATTTTATTTACTTGGTATAATATCACCTTGTGTTTTTGTACTGTCACTGATGTACGTGCCAATGTTTTAATTTTCTTTTCTTTGTATGACAAGAAAAATTTTTTATTTTCAGTACTGTTTCTGTAATTTTGCTGTCTCAAATCTCGGAAAAAAGGAAATAAGGAAGTAAAAAAAACATTGGAAAGCAGTGAGGCCTTACGTGACTAATAGTATTGTTTGTACTTTGACTTTCTGGTCAACACTCAGACTCATCTGTCTCTGTTGTCTCAGACTCGCATCATTGACTATTACATTCCAAAGAATTGGATCAAATAAATGTTTTAATTAAAAGCTGAGCTACCCTTTCTTTCAAAAATAAAAAATCAAAAGCTTTTTATTTTTAATATTATTATTTAGTAGTAATATGGGGTATAAGTGTTTTCACTACAGCAATTTAATCATAAACAGATATTTAAATTTGTTGGCGTCACTTTGCCCACCAGATGGTGGAAAAACTCTGCTAACATGGAATTTCACTTTACTTTTTAGCTTTTCAGTTGGGAGAATTTTGACGACCTATACTCTGAGAAAGGCTTGCAGGGTAAGGTAAATGTAGTCAAACAGTCTACTTAAGAAACCATAAGTTACTGCCCCAAAGGTTGTTCAATATCTAAAAAGCTTTAATAAATGTTTGTTGTAGGTGCTGTAAGTTTAAATGTGCTGGGAGGTAGATTTTTACTTTTGCACAGTGCCAGGCAGTTCCCTCTGTTTCCTGATTACTGTCTCAATATCACGGATTCATTAGACTGTATGTAAAATATTGATGTAGCTTCCAGATCTGAATAATAACAGCATATATGCATGTGCCTTAAATTTGTATCTTTCTAATGGCCAGAAAGAGATGATTCCTCTGGTTGCAAAAATAAGAAAACTCTATAGAAATCTGTGACAAAAGGATCCCTGTTCTCACTTAATTTATAATGGAAAAAAAACTTTTCTTGATGAGTTTCTGAGTTCTCGGTTGCTAGTATAAAGTTTTGTTTAATACAATATGATAGTAATTTCATAATTTATTCTCTCATTTAGAGAAAAAATAGGCAAAGTTGACAGTAACCTTGTGATTGACAAGTTAGTACTATGTGATCGCGCAGTGCATTCTCAGTCAGATTCCAGCGATCGCTTGTCACATCTGGGTTGAAAAAAAAATCAAGATGCTGATAGCTGAAATGACATCCCAATGGTTACATCCACATCGTATATGCAGTCTTTGCTTTATCTTTGGCTTCATATTACTATGAGACTGGTTTCACTCTAAACATTTAACTCTCAAAAAGAAAGTCTATTTCACAAAAAGCCTAGCTATTTATTTTGCTTTAAATAAACTGTCCATTCATCCATCAATCCATACATCCATCTATCTATCTTCTTCTGCTTATCCAATTAAGACTGATTACAAGCAATCTGTGTATGACGTATAATTCATCTGCGGTTGTTGAAGTTGCATAATGAGAAATGCCAGTTTTGGGTGGTATTTCCTATTTTCATTGTGCTAATGTAAATGCTAAAGTATGATTTCATTCCTCAACTGCTGATGCTATCTAAATGGTGTGTAAGCTTTGCCTGTTTTAGTGTTACTCTAGACAAAAGATATGTAATACAATTCGGCACACCAAAGTACCAGCTTATTCCGCTTTCCAACTTGTACAAAATCAAAGCTGTAAACAGAGACAGTTTACTTTCAAAGTAAAAGTTGCGCCTTTTGAACATGGTATAAAAGAATGTCTATCAAATATAAAACAATGAAAAAGGTTTGCCAATCCCATTTTTTCCATGTGCATTTTAAAACTGGGGAAATTGAAATTATACTGAGATAATATATTTGATTGAGGCCTTTAATCACATTTCACTTTAGGCACATCAAGCTATAATATATTTTCTCTGAACGATAGAAAATGATGATGATTCACTATCTTATAAACAGAGGTGTGCACATTTGCACACATTTGTTATTTTTAGAGGTATTTGTGCTAAACAAAAAACAACCCTCTGGTACGTTTTGCAAGTACTGATTCAATTTCTTTACTCATATAAAAGTGAAAGAATGTACTGAAAGTATAAAAGTAAAAATGAGCTCTTTGGAGGACTTTTTTATCAGCTATTTCTATGCAAACTAATAATAAAATAATATTAACACAAAGGAATACAATTTTTTATTTAAATTTAAATTACAATTCCAATGAATGTACTCAGCTCTAACATCTATTATGTAGAACAAAAGCAGAGAAAACCAAAAAAAGCTCTAGAAAGTTTTGACTGGTTTAGGTGCATCTTCAGTGATGCAAGCCATCGTGCTCTACATTCCCTGGAGGGCACGTTTAGCTTTATTGTGAAATTGTTTTCAAAGGTCAATTTGATGTTCAAGTGCAATAAATTGCAGTAAATTGCTGTTTATATAACTGTTGAGAGTCTGATCTGCTTACAAACAACAACATAGTAATTATTTTTACGACTTTGTAACAGAATCAGCAGTGCTCTCACAGGTTAAGTGAGTTCACCTGGGACTGCTGGGCTTACTTTGGCTTACAAAATGAAAACCTAACATCAATCCATGGAGGGATTATAGAAGCCACATTACAAAGATTTGTCAAATATTTCCACTGTATACACTATACTACTGTAATCTTGGAGCACTAGTAGAAGTTGATGGGCCTGTTGGGGTGAGCACCAGCATCTGGGGGGAAATACTAAAGGGCCAGCAGATCTAAATTGGCTCCCTGAGGTTAATTTGTAGGAGACAGTGGTTAGCACTGCATATGTGGATTCTCTCCAGGAACTCTAGTTAACTCCCAAAGTCAAAAAACATGCATGGGATAGTGTCCTGTTGTCCAGGGTGTGCTACATTTAAAAAATGATGATTGAGTAACTAAATGTAGCTCAAAGAGCTTCACCAGTTTTACTCATAGGTGATTAGCTGTGCAGAAGTAACACAAATATATTAATTGTGTGCCATATTTAGGCAGTTTATCAACTGATGTGAATAGTTGTCTATCACCATGTTAGTCCTGTCCGTCATGTACTCCAGCACCCCAGCCCTGAATTGGATAAGAGGAAGACAATGGCTTCATCGATAGATAGATGTTTTTTTGTTCTTGGTAATTGCAAGCATCTGTTTGTCATGTTGTGTTTTGCCCACAGAGAGGCAGCATTGACCCTAGAAAGTTCTTGTGTGACAGCAGCATGAGCCAGATACACACAAACTAAATGATTTCTATTCTTATACAACTGAATCTATTCATGCTTTATGCATTTATCTATAAAATGCATGATTTGCATATCTGTTCTCTTATCTGTGTGAACTGGCATCCTCCTCCTTAGCAAAGCCACGTCTGATCGCATACAAACTTCCGTTTGTGGCTTCAGTTCAAGTTTCCTTTCCTGCCCACATCGGTGCCACAACACCACTCTCTCATACCCTTCAGATTTCCATGGCAGCAGTTTAATTTGACAGGGTAACACGGTGATACTGTGGTTAGCACCGCTGCCTCACAGCAAGAAGAGTTTCTCTGGGTTTTAACCCTGTTTGGGAGGTTTACTGTATATGTGAAGTCTGCATGCATGCAAGCACACATAAGTTAGATAAATGGGTGATGCTAGAGCCACCATAGATGTGAAGCAAATAAAGTGTATAAAGTATTGAATTAAGTGTTGCATAGTTAAAATGTGTCTTTTAAGTGCTTTGAAGTATATAAGTGCAAGTGCATTCAATATTTATTCCAGAGCATATTTTTTTATCTGTTGCTAGACACATAATAGTGATGGTATTTTCCCTTAACATATTTTTATAATTGTATCATGCAAAATCACCAATATGCAAATAATAAATTATATGGTCATGCTGAGGTTTTTTCTCTCCCGACATATGAAACTAAGACTAAAAAAAGAGCACTCAGTGAACTCTTCCTGGTTAGATTATCGGCGGTATGAGGCACGATGAGTATCAAGGCGCTTAAAAGAGATGGCGACTTAATGAGTCATTTGTCCAGCTGGCATCAGCTGCTACATGCTCATCACACATCACACCAAGACTGGTTTCATTTAAGTAGGATTGTGTTCTAAACCTTTATTTTACCATAACAAGTCATAATACAAAGTAACTTTACAAATTAAGTGTAAAGTTGTTAAAATCACCCAATTAGCCTCTTTTTAAAAGTATCATGTAATATATTCTGTATCAGGACTTTGATCGTTATCATTGCACCCTTCTATTAAATTTACATTTTATGTAGGTTTCTTGCATTATTTTCATACAGCTTGATTTTTCAAATGCTGGACTCTCCACTTGTTTCCACGTGGACAGACTGACCCAGCTGTCAGTGAACAGTCAGTGAAGCTGATAAGTTGGCCTGCTATGACTGCTTAAGTAGTTGGTAAATGGATTTCCAGGTCAGCACTGCCATGTGAAATTAAGTAATTATTATGTCCAAAAAATAAGTTTGCAGGTTAATTAGTTTTTTGTTTTGTTTTGTTTTGTTTTGTTTTACAGGAAATTAGACCAGGTGACAAATGACTAAGCTTTGTTCACAAAGGAAATGAAGCTGACGGGTAACTAAGTGCAGCAGAGCCGAAACAAAACACTGCTGAGATCATTTGGCAGATGGGGAGGTATCTTAGCATGCTAGAACAATGGCTTGTAATTTTTTGGACTAAATTTCAAATGGAAATATTGCAGCATTTACTCCTCCATGTTTATCTGATGGTTTTCCTTTTGCAATGGAAATGAATGCGATTGCAATAAATGCTGGACAGAGGTTCACCATGTGGTTTTTCATATGAAGCAGCATGGCGTCAGCTGCTGAAATTATATTACTATAATCATATATTACTGCCTCCACATTGATGCAGTGACATATTAGTAGAATGTTGGTGTTTCAGCTGGTAGAGTTGAAGCTAATTTCAGATTTAAACACAATGTCTGACCTGCACACGAGTCTGACATGTGGGAAAATTTGAAATTATCTAAAGACTGCTGCGCTGTAAGGTATGATTATTTTCTGCATTCAAAGTAAAGAATGTAATATTTCTTCCATTACTTATGATTAATAAACTGGTGAGATGCTGTGTTATTGCTTCAAATTGTATTTGGAAAATAACACTATAACTGAAAATATGTACCTTTGAAGTGTACTGCAGAACTACTAAGTAGTCTGAAATGGAAATTATAAATTCACTGTTGGGTACGTTTAACTCCCCTATTTCAAACACTCATTGGACAGTATGTACAAGCACACTGAATAACACAGCTGCAGGTTTAATTTTGGATAATGTCAGGAGTATGCAAAATATTAAAGCACACCACTAAAATGACAGTTTGATGCATGGAAAGTAGTTCAAGAAGCGAGTCTTGCTGGTAGTCAGCATTCACCTTATTTAGTGGTGCTGAATTCTTCAGTAGATTTCTAATCAAGATTCTTTGAGCGCCATAAAATCTTGCTGTTACAAAGTGTCTCAAAATACTCATGAAAAGCTACCTGAAATTCCTGTGCACAGTAGGTTGAGTATATGCACTTTAAATGTTTCTTTTAACTACATAACGCAATGCAGGAATAAAAATAAGCATTCTATCTTTGTGTCAATGCCACAGTCTCCAGACTACACATCATAGCAGGTGTCAGTACCGTCTTGTAAACCTTCCCTTTCAACTACTATCCTTCTGTCACATATCACCCCTGACACTTGTTTCCACCCTCTCCACCCTGCCAGGACTCTCTTTTTCGTCTGTGTCTCCTTGCAGCTTTATTGTTACATACGCATTAATAAATCTAAATTCCAACCACTGTATCTAATTCTGCAGTCATTAAGAGTAGAATGGGAGTCAGAGCCTTCAACTTTCAGGTCCTTCTGTGGAACCAGCTCCCAGTTTGGATTCAGGAGAAAGACATCATCTCTATTTGTCCATGATGTACTGAGTGTTTCTTTTTCATTCACCACTTTTCACTCTATGTGTTTATACACCACTCTGCATTTAATCGTGAGTTATTATTATTAATCTTTGTCTTCCTCAATTCACCCCCAACCGGTTTGATCAGATGACTACCTCACCTTGCTTGCTCGTGGGGGGTCAATTTAACTGTTGGTTTTTCTCTTTAATTATTGCATGCTTTACAATATAAAGTACTTTAAGTTAACTTAGTTGTGATTTGGTGCTATGAAAATAAAATTGAATTGAACTGAATTACAAAACAATGTTTAAATCTTTTAAGGTTTCTTCCTGTTAAAGGGGAGGTTTTCCTTCCCACTGTCGTCAGGTGCTTGCTCATATGGGGTCATTTTGATATTTTTATTATTATTATTATTATTATGGTCTTGAGGCAACTGTTAGTTGTGATCTGGCGCTATATAAATAAAATTGAATTGAACTGAACTGAATTACAAAACAATGTTTAAACCAGGCATCCCCAAATGGCGGACCTAGGTCCAGAACAGGACCGAAATTATGTCTCGTGCGGACCCGAACCCAATACCAAAACAGAAATGACCACTTAAAATCTTGTTGAGCGCTTTTTGTTTTACCGGCGCGGCTTTTGCAGTCGTTACGGTAATGGTGAAGCGCCCAAGGAAACCCAAAGACCAATTTGCATGCGAGTTTGGCCATACCACGTGATACCACCGAGCTAGTTCCAGCCGGCCGTTAAACTTTGTAACAAAGTGAGGACGGATGAGAATTTGAGAGAGGTTACCTAGGAAACCACAAAAATAAAAACATAGTGACAAACAGCAAGAGATCCAGCCGGGCGAGACAGAGGAAAGGATGAACTGATAGCTGAGAC
>VUQK01022001.1:33245-55689 GCA_015106715.1 Bujurquina vittata | reverse complement strand
CAGGGGTTTTTTTTTGTTAAGGGCCTCCCCCCCCCCCCCCCCCCAAAGGGCTTCCTGTTGGGTTTGCACATATTTTACTTGTGAATGTACTCTTTATCTTCAATTTGGCTTCATGTGTTTACTTCCTGTTAAATTTTAAAAAATCCTTACATGGCTTTGACAGAATGTTAAACCTTTTAATTGGAGCATAAGCCTGTCGTTAACCATAAATAACGATTCCTCAGTTCATGAGATTAACACCCTGCACCATACCTAATCTCCTGTAAAGTGTGCCTTGATATGAAAAAGAGAAAATGAATGAATCAGGAGAAGTGAGACATACATTTCCTGTTACAAAGACCAACTTGGCCGCAGACTTGTTTCTGGGAACCTGCTATTTACTAGATTCAGAGGGCTATAAATGAAAAATGGAGCCCTCTCAGCAGAACGCCTTTTTGCAACTTTCTGTGATGATTAATAAGGTTCCATTTGTCCGGGAAGCAGCAGGGTCAATAGCACGAGATTACGTGGAGCAAAAACTGTGGACATCTGAAAGGTTTTAACAGAGGCTCGCTTTCTTTTTCGCCGTGTCCGTTATTTGTTCATTGTCGAGATTCGTGTGAAACCTGAAAAAAGGTGACATCATTAAAGGCTTCGTCTGTGTAAAGTTGTGTATGACAAGAGTCTGGGTATAGGTGTGTGTTTCTTGGGGAAGGGTGCAGGGCTGGAGATGGGGAGGTCAGTATGAGGAGGATGATAGATCATAATGGCTGGAATGCGGGTGAAAAGCCTGAATATACGTGGGGATAAATGTAGCTGTGCTGCTTCTTTGTGTGAGGACGAGCTGTGGTCAGAGATGCGCGATTGTTATAAGGTCTGCCTAATGAGTGCGAACTTGGCTTTGGCTTTATCTTCTGTCGGCCGTGATGCTGATGAGTCAGTCCCGATCAACATTAATACTTCAGACATTTTCTCATTTCCACTTGCTGAAAATAATGACAAAATAGCGTAGAGGTTTTAACGTGGGTGTACGTTTGTGCGCACATTAGTGAGTCACCTTGTGCCTCCGCTCTTCCACTTCCCTAAGTAGAGGGTGCGTGAGAGTCTGTGACTGTGCGCAATTGCATGTTTTGCTGGGTGTTTATGATGCATCTGGCTGGGGTTGTATTTGCAGATGGTATGAGGCTCACTCTGTGTGTGTTTAGTTCTGGTCTGTTGGGTGCCTCCAGTTTGCGCTTGTAGGTGGTGTGTGCGTCTGTGAGGTTTCTCACACTCGCTCACACACACGCACGCACGCACGCGCGCGCGCGCGCACACACACACACACACACACATACACACACGTCACTGTGTGCTCGTGTTTTGCAAAACGCTTTTAAATGAAGTCTGAGTTTATGATGTGTTTCGCTGGTACAGACAACAAATATAAACAGAGGATTTTCACTGAGATGAAAGGCTCAATTTACTAATACCAGCTTTCGGTTTATGTGTATCAGCTTTCTGTAACCTCTGAACCCCACTCTTCTATAGTACCTAAAGAGAAACACTGCTGTGACTGTATTACAGTCACTGAGGAAAATTACTTTTTCCTTGACAGGGGGAAAAAAATGAAGCAGGAGGAGGATAAGGGCATCTGAAATTGAAGAACTGCTGATCTACAGCGTGTAAATGAACTGAGGTGACTGATGAGAAAACTGACAGATATTACAAAATTAACATTAGTCATTCTTTTCTAATTAGTGCAAAGTCAGGACAGGAGAAATCGCTTTTAAAACTAGTCTCTGTGTCTTTGCTTGAATATACTTTATCTTTCCCTCCCTGCAATGTTTGAACCCCTGCAATGACAACAGCGTGGTGTGCACACTAATGAATCTGCGGTGTTTTTTCCTCACAGGGCTAAAGTCAGCTTGAACAAGACGAGATACTTCTGCTCACAGACACAACACCCACAACAACGCAACTGAACCTTACCAGAGCCAATTAGAAAGAATGTAATTGAGATGCTGCACACTTGGTTTTTGGGACAAGTCACTTTCAATCCATCACAATCATTTACAAATATCATCAGTTATGTGTTTGATTACTTTCTTTAGCGCTGACTTAACATGAATGTATTAGTGTTTCTCGCTTGGTCCCTCTTTAGAATCTAGGACGTTGGTTAATGTTACATTTATACACGTTTAAGGTTTGTTGTTTATTGTAGTTCCTGCTTTGGCTCCTTAGTAGGTACATGTATAAGCCTGAAGGGCCATATTCCTGCATGTGCATGTGTGTGTGGGTGTGTGTTTGATACCTGGTGATTCTGCTGCTTGCCTGCTGTGATTATAGCTGCAATTGGTTGTGCCCATGTCTGACAGAAATCTACCTGCTGTTTTCCTGCTGAGACTGTAGCTGTAGGTGCATCTGTTTGAGAATATCTGTGTGTGCGTGTCCTCACATGCATGCTGGCAAGCTGATATTTCTGCCCTTGCTGCTTGCTCATTGTGGAGGTGGTTGTGTGTGCATTTCGCTTCATGAAAGCTTGCGTGTCTATCACGGTGCATTTGTGAGTTACCTGGTGCTTCTGCTGCTGCTGCTTGCTCAGGTTGCGGCTGTAGGTGTTATATTTGACAATGTCTTGGCTCATGTCATCCACTCTGTCCATCAGTAGCTGAAGGCTCTTCTCCAAGTGGTTGCTGGAATAAAATTGACAGCGTGTCACTCAGAAACGTTTCTGTATTGTCAACAGCATTTGTGAAGCGTAATAAAATGCATTTAATATTTTACAAAACACTGGGCTAATAGCTCACACTAATCCTTTTAAAAGTGATGCTCTAGTTGTTGAAGACGGCTCTTATTCTCGCATGCACCCAGAGTCAACCACACAGCATCAAAAGCCCTGCAAAGTAGTGCTTGACCAGAGGAAAGTGACGACAAACCAGTCTTTACTAAGCCTAGTTATAACTGCTTAGTTGGAAATACTTAGAATTCACTATGTAAGTTGCAACATCCTAGTGATGTGCAATAACTCTGGAGGAATCGAGAAAAATGGACCTCAGAAAATGCCAGTACACAGCAATGATGCGTTTATGAAAAGATTCATCTACTTTTACTGGTTTGGTTAGCGTGGAAACCCATCAGTCTGATACAAACTGCAAGTCCAAGGAGACAGCTCTCCAGTAAGTTTAAACATTTCTCATATATTACAGGCTCCTCATTGTTGTGTTCTTTTCTAAATGCAAATATAACACTGCCTTTATTGCTATAAGCTGTATAGACATGATATAGATTTTTGTATTTGACACCCGCACAGCAAAAAGAAAGCTTAAAATGAGACAGCGCCACTCACACATCTATCGTCGGATGTGAAATGCTAAGTTACGAATGAATACTGACTTGGTGAAGGCTTGTTGCTTCATTAGACCTTAGGACCAAATTGCTGTTTAGTGTTTTGCTCTAGTACGCGTTTGACTTTGACAGGTGGAGCCAGGAAAATGTTCCCCTATAGAGGACCTGTGTAGTGTCCTGAGCTGAGATCCCTCCTCTTTTATGCCTACTGAGGTTTTTGCCAAATAGGGGGTTTATACAGAGGGTCTTCTACAAATCAACACAGATGTGTCTCAGGTTAATTCTCAACTCTTCAAAGTCAGTCAGCTTGAATTTGCTTAACTAAGTTGGTATAAAAAAATATCGGAATGAATGAATGCATTCTTCTTTTTGATATTAAATCACAAGATACCTAATCCAATCAAGAAGCAACCAACCTATACCAAGTTTTAAGAAGCCCCATGAAACACCTGTTGTCTCTCTCTCTGTGTGTGTGTGTGTGTGTGTTGTGTGGTGTGTGAGTGAGAGAGAGTGATAGCGAGAGAGAAAGAGAGAGAGAGAATCCATTCTGACTTTATCTTTCAATTCAACTCCTACCAGATATGATGCTCGTGAGAACCTTGTCCTGAAAGCAATCTGTCTGTTGGACAGTACTTGGGACAGGAACTGGGGACCTTACTTCCACTTTGCCTTTCTGTGACGGTATCCCTCATCTTTTTCCCAATACTGCCATACTAAAAAGACTCAAAACACAGCATTCCTCTTCCCTCTCCTCCCATGAGCTCCATTTTTAGCAGGATGTCTCACCACTGCCTTAAGATCAACCTTCACAAGACTGCAGTGCTCCACTTCAACTTGTATCCCCTCTTGTACTTCTCTCTGTGGAGTTGTATTGTTTCATTTATGAATGTTTGGGTGCTACATAATGCAGTATGTACTGTGGGAAAACATTCGTAGTGTTTATTTAAATGACAGTTATACCCGCAAGAACTGCCAAAACTGTGTATGTTTTTGCTGTGTGTGCACTTGTGCTGATGTAACTGTGTGTTTATGTAAATATGTTAGTGTAGGGGAAGACTGGGTGTGTTTTGTATGGTTTTGGCTACATTCCTATCCGCTCAGTTTTGTTTTTTTGTTTTTTTAACTAAAAATCAATTTTTTGTCTTTCAGCCCATCTTTATTTTGTTGAAAACTAACAACCATAATTGATCCGAGCCGTACACGTTTCCCGTAAAAATTTGCACATATTTATTTAGAATTCAGTTCTTCAGAGTTCTGCAGTTCAAATGAAATTCATTCAGTCGTGTCAGAAAGTATTCTGATCCCTTCACTTTTTGTGCAGTTTCTAAAATGCCCGGTGTTTTCTTTCAGAAGTGTGTTTGGAGTCCTGCCCAAACATTTCAGATTTTGACTCTCAGGTCAGAGACTCTTTATCTTTGAGTTCTCAGAGTTCTTTAAATGCACTTTGACCAACACCAAGAAGGCTGACTTGTGCTTTTTACTCAGAGTGGTCTCCGTCTAGCTACTACACCACAGAGGACTAAATTGAGGGTTGCTGAATTGGCCGTCCTTTGAGCAGGCTTTCCCATCTCACCAGAGGATTTTCTCAACTCGCCGTTTTAACTCCTGGGTTTTGGTCACCACTTTGACCAAAGACTGACTGACTTGGTAACTCAGTTTGAATCCACCAGCCAATATTAAGAGTACTGGTGGTTTCACAATTACAGAGGTCATTGTGCTCCAGGGAACACTCGAGGATTTAGAAATGGCTTTATACTGTTGCTCTAATCTATGTCTGGTTAGGCATCTGCAGAGAGTTCATTGGACATAATGGCTTGTTGTGACATGTACTGTGAATTGTGAGTCTCATATACAGAGATGTGTTAATGGCACCCCCTAGTTTGCGAAAGACAGACTCCAATCTGCCTCAAGCCTTATAAAAACAGAAAGGATGCATGCTGAAACGCCACCCTGTTGACCTGAATTTGCAGTCCTATTCCATTCTGGCTGTTTCAAAGTCAACATTTAATTCTGAAGGTTACCGTTGCTTGGCCATGGCCTGCTTGAGGAGATATGGTTTGCAAAATCCATAACCACCGACTCACTTCTTAAAAACACATTTACAGACTTGCATTTATATAATGTCATTAGGTGATGTCTTAATAAAGTGTTTTATTTAGTCATTTGTGTTCACTTGCCTTTAATCTTCCACTGGCATTTATTATTTATTTTCATAATCTCTTTTGCATTTTGCATCTTTATTCCTGTTTTGATTCTAACAGAACTTTAACTTAATTATATCCGTTTTGTTTGGCCCTAATGTTTGGCTGTCTGATTTTACCTCGTGAGTATTAGTTTGCTTGTTTGCCAAAGCACTTTGTAAGCTTTTTTTTTTAAGAGGGGGTTCCATAAAAGCAATAAGTATGAATAAAGTGGTTTGAATTTTGTCTAGAGCAATTGCCTACAAAGGAAAGAGTTCTCCTGTTGCAGTGCTGCTCTGTCTACAAAGAAAACTCATACTCTGCAAAGCAACAGATGATATTAACTTACAGTCCTGCTCCAAAAAGCACTGTAGTTCTCATGTTTGCACATTTACAACTTTACTGCTGCACGCATGCTCTATTTTTCAGTATTTATGTTAAAGCATGAGGAAAATACAGAGCAGTATACCAGGGCTGTGACTACAGAGGACACCAGAACAGAATCTACAGGATAAATTCAATTCATTGGTGTAAAGTTACGCAGTCATATATTTTTTTAAATATATGCACACTCCAACGACTCATGATCTTGGTTTAACATCGCCTTCCATTAACTGCAAACACCTTAATTACATTTACATGAAATATGCACACACAGAGAAAATTAATGCAACTAACCACAGGCATGCAGATAATTATATGAACAGTACTGATGATGATTTATAGTGTTATTCACACATGCTTTGACTATCTGTAAAAACATCCACATTGCACTGTTGCACCTGTATGAGGCGTGCATGAATGTAAGTGATGAAAAAAACAAAAACAATCTCAATGCCTGCACACTGTCCTCTACTTCATAATTTTAGTCACAAAAAAAAATATAGCTTAACGGGTTTCAGATAGATTAAACTACTTGAAGCCATCATGCAAAACATGTACAATTTCCAATAACTTCAAAGTCATTTCCATAATCTAGACTGCCTGAACCATTTCCAGTACAGTCATGTTTGCCTGCGAGGACTGTTGCGTGATCAGTTTGTCAACCCACCATTGTAAACATGGAAACTGATGGCCTAGGACCAAATCTCAGCATGACACTTCCCTACTGCGTCCCTCTGACTGTATCAGAATTGATTCTCGCTGACGAAAGCTCATTTAAAACTATTTCATCAAGCAATATGGTGGCTAATTTGTGTGCGGTGCATGAATAATATATGCAAAGGAATCCATCTAGGAGCCTTCAAAACATCTGCCGTTTATGTAATATCAAATGCCTGAGCTAGACTGTGTTTGTGTGTGCGCCTGTGGTGAGTAAGAGTGACTTGCAATTTGCTGGTTTTTCTTACCAGTTTCTTTTGTATTCGATTGTGAATTTGTTAGTTTTGGAGAGCTTATGTAACAAATGAAAAAATGAGGAACTGACGTGAAAATTAAAAGGACTATTTTATCAAAAAAACAACTTCTCTCCACAGGCTTGCTTTTTCTGAGCTTTGAGCTTCCAACTGCATCAGTGTCTCGTGAGTTTGGTAACGAGTTTAGTGGATTCGAGAGCATGTTCAGTTTGTTCTTCTGTTTTCAAAACTGTGACCATACAAGAAAAACCACATAACTGCTCCGTATCGTCTCCAAACACTCGAAAATTGGATGTTACCAGTTACAGAGAGTTGTTAAAACTGCACGCTGAATAATGCATTGTGCGCTAGCCGGCATCGGGCTGTAAACTCCACAGGGCTAAATTATTCAGACGCGTCAGCAAGCTTTGCGATCAATACTGAATTAGAAATCAAAGTCTATCTAGGGATTTCATACCATCACTGATTCTTTTTTAAGGTCAAGTTCAATGGCAGCCCGTACAGTGTACAGTATGTGTGCCTGCGCCTACATGCTTATATTCAACCCGGGACAATAGAGGACAAACTTGCATTGTAGTGTGACCAAAAATTGGCTGACATTCACTAAATTGAAAGTTCAGAGGGGAGTTGTTTAACAAAGCTGCCAAGGAAATGACTTCCACTCTTAGAATGAGCGTTTTATTCTGATGGAGTCTTTTTAACTGATGGACTGGAGCACAATGTGGATTGCTGGCTTGCTCCGCCAGTGGAATAATTTCTTTTAAAGAGGACTTGAAATAAATCTAAGATTTTTCCCAACGTTTGTGTCCAGCATTGTCTCAGGAAAAAAAAAAACTGAAATAAAAAGATGAATGTTGGCTTGGGCACAGATTTTAAAGCCCTTATGTGACTGAATACCCTTCTCCATCCCTCATTGCTTCCTGACCATTATCATTATTTCAGTGCAAAGAAAAGGGAGACTGAACTATCAGAGAAGGTACTATTATTGGCTTTTGTTCAAAAATATCACTTCTTAAAGTCCATCTCGATGGATCAAGTCTGTGTGTCAAGGGTCTTTTTTTTCTGCAGAGCATTCATTCACCCAGACACTTCTGTCAACACCTGCCTCGTGACCCTATTTCCAGTTCTCTCTCTTTAACTGCATCACTCCTTTTAAAGCTAGAGAACACAAAGCCTTAAAAGTTCTTCTTATCTTAGTGCACCCTCCCCTCACTGAAAACCTATCAGGGTAATTTATTAGAGAAATATATGTTTACGCATTCTTCACCTGTCCAAAAGTATAATAGGCCAGGCAGGAGGCCAATTTCACTCAGACAGGTACTGGGGGTAATGAACTAAATGGGAAATTTACATATGGATGAAGACCATGTAGAAGACCCACATATAAATTGACATCAATTTTGTCTTGTTTTAATAACATTGCAAATATAGAGGCATTTCAAGGGGGTGGGGGGACTATGTAGATGAATTTACATTCATGCAATCCATCACCACGATCAACATCATCATCTGTGGTAAGAACAACCCTGTTTGCTGGAGTGAAACTGCACTCTCTCAGCGTTAGACATAGATGACATTGACAAATGGGGCCGCAGATTGGAAAATGAGACAAAAGGAAAAACATTAAATAAAACCCATTATCGTTTACTTTTTTGAAGGAGTGGAAATGAGGAGAAAAGGGTGGGGCTGTCAGCAGAAGATGTAGAGAGATGGGCACTACAATCCAATACAAGGGCAGAGCTGTGCAGCAATCTGACAACTTCGGGAAACAATTTCATCTTGCCAGACATCCCATCGGCGGTTGTGTCGAAAAACCTATGGGGAGGGCCATTCTGCTTCTGCTCTGTTTCGGGCTATATCAAAAGCTACGTTTCAACTTCAGAGTAATCACTTGGAAAATGGAACAATATGCAAGAATAGTGAGCCATTCATCTTCACTCTATTTGGCAATTTGTAAGGAAATTACTGGTGTTTGTGCCTGGCTCCGTTGGCCATGCACATGCATCTTACATGGGGCCGCATTTAATGGCATGGCATACCTGTGTTAAAGGACACAGATGAGGAGAACAACAACTCCTCCCGATGTGCCTCACTGCGGTGTGCAAGTGAGCACAGTGTTTCGTGCACTGGCAGTGTGTAAATCAGCACTTTGAGTCATTATTGTGCTAATTTCTCACACCTGCCCCTGGGAAGCTTTTTGATTAGCAGCTTCACAGCTGTTGCTCCACTTGCAGCGATTTATCTCCATAAATGATTGCTGATAAATTCTCCTGAGACTGATGCTGAGTGCCTCTGAGATATAAATGTGAGACTTAAAGAGCCAGGCTGTGAGTTGATATGGTGGGGTGATATTTGTTCATATTGTGCTCATTAGTGATGGTAGACAAAGTTTGATGGCAGGTCCTGCTTTGGAATAAATAGGCTGTGACATTTAAATGTGGCATTTCCTGTACCAAGTTTTAGACTGGATATCTCAATCAAATCCGATTGTATCCCAAAGGTACCAAGCTCGTGAAATCAGATGAGTGGTCAAACATGACTGGAACAATATACAAAATCCAAAAAATGTAGCATCTACCCATCTGGTGCAGTCCAGTTATTTTAAAGTTTAAAGGGTTAAAATAGTTTAATTTCTTTTTCTTCCTATTATTATTACCAGATTCCATAAAAAGAAGAAAATAATCCCATTTAAAAGTCATCTATGTCTACAGTCCCATAACTTTTGCCAGTGCACCTAAAACTCCATTATTTCCGAAAGGCTATTAAGGGGAAAAAAGGGGGCACGGTAGTTTATGCTATTAAGCTTGTAGTATTTTGTCTTCCAGCTTAGAAACCCAATTTCCAAAACGATGAGACACTGTGTAAAATGTAAGTAACAACAGCATGCAATGTCTAAACTGAGAAAATGTACAATTTTCAGAAAAAAATAGTCATTTTTAATTTGATGGCAGCAACACATCTCAAAAACGTTGGAACAGGGTCATGTTTACCACTGTGTAGCACCCCCTCATCTGTAAGCATCAGGGAGCTGAGAAAAGCAGCTGCTGGACATTTGGGATAGGAACATTGTCCCATTCATGCATGATACAGTATTCTAGTTGCTCAACGCCCTAGGTCTTCTTTGTCATAATGTTTATTTCATGGTGAACCAAACATTTTCAGCTGGTGAAACGTCTGGACCACAGGTAGGCCAGTTCCTGGACTCTTCTACTACAGGGCCATGCTGTTGTAATAGATGCAGTATACAGCTTAACATTGTCTTGCTGAAATCTGCAAGGCCTTACCCGAAAAACACATCTGAATGGAAGCTTATGTTCCTCTAAAATCTCTATATCACTATCAGCACTGATGGTGTTAAGCTGCCAGTTTCATAGGCACTGAAGCACCCCCATATCCCATCAGATATGCAGGCTGTCAACTGAGTGCTGATAAACTAGATGGTCCCTCTCCTCTTTGGTCTGGAGGATGCAGCGTATTTTCCAGAAAATTTAAAATTTTGATTCATCTGACCACAGAATAGTTTTCCACATTGCCTCAGTCCATTTTAAATGAGCTTTGGCCGAGATGATGCTGTTTCTGGAGCATGTTCACATATGACTTCTTTACATCATAGAGCTATAACTTTAACTTTGTGGATGGCACGGTGAACAGTGATTTTTGGATGTATTTTTAATGCAGTGTCAACTGAGGACCTGAAGATCAGCAGCATCCAATACTGATTTTCAACCTTGTCCATTACGCACAGGTTCTCTGAATCTTTCGATGGTATAATGAACTGCAGATGATATGAAATTCTTCACAATCTTCACAACTGAGGAACATTATTCTGAAATTGTTCCACAATTCATAGTTGACGTTTTTTGCAGATTAATGAACCTCTGCCCACCTTTACTTCTGAGAAACTGCCTCTCTAAGATGAACTTTTTATAGCCAAATCATTTCATTCTGCTTTTATTTACATTTTTACACAGCTTCCCATTTTTGGGAATTTGGGTTTTACATGCCACGGTGGATGTGCTGCAAAGTATCTGAGCCTTTGCTCATGCACAGTCTTAGTTGCATGGCAGAGTTATCCACCCTAAACACTGTGCATTTCTAATTCAGCTCTCTTTTATTTGCTCCAAATAGGCTTTAAAAGAAAATTTCATGAAAGTGGGAGCTTTGGCTGCACAACCATAACAAAAATATTTATAATAGTAATAAAAAAAATAAAATCATACATTTATACCAAGTGAAGTGTTTGAAATGGGCACTAAACCAAAGAACGGGGGTGGAAGAAGGGTGGAAGTGGATGTAGGGAGGTCTACCATGGTGGCTGCGGGGAGGGTAAGCAAAAGGCAGAATACATCAATAGACTGCTTATTCTTTCATTCAATCTGGTAGCTTTTGGAACAGTGGAGAAGACACAGATTAATGCCCAAGAGTTCGCTAATGTCAAATCAATTTTAATTTAGAAGTAGCTTTAAGTCATGTCTGTGGAAGCAGCCTGCAAGCTTAAAGAGATCCCCCAATATGGCTTCAAAGCGTGTAAGACGATTTTAAGAACTGCCAGCATTTTTCACTAGATAAGTATTCAGTGTGCTGTGGTGACTATGTACAAAGGAATCTAAGGTGACACTTTGCTCAGAGCTAGATTGTATGTGCTGAAAGAATTTCCATCAATAACCACTTTTCTTGTTTGACTGTAGATTTTACACAAAGGATGATGAGACGCACTACAGAATTGGCGATGACCTTATTGAGCCATTAAGGTGAAATATTGAAAAACGGCGTACAGTTATGATGTCCCACAGATCTTTTCATTTGCACTGTAATATTAGCTATTTGCAGACTCTGCAAACAGGAGCCTTGAAACTTGAAAAGAAACAGTTTCAAATCTGGGAATTAAAAAATATAAATAAATAGATTATATACAACATAAGAAGAAAACCAAAGCACTCTCGATTCACTGCATTGCAGGCATGTGATTAAATAAACGCATAGCAATCAGGGAACATATGTTGATAAACCTTCACAAAAAACATGCAGAAATACTGTTTCCCTCTTGGGGGGAAAAAAAACATCCTATTTGCCTTTTTTTATAAAACAAGGGTGTCTGCCCCTGGGCCCTTGTGGTAAATGGCTACATGAGCTCATGTCTGACCTGCTTGAGAGGTTCAGCAGTTCGTGCTTGTCTGCGACCGTGGACTTGTCCTCCAGCTCCCACATTAGTACACTGATAAGATGGGAGTTTTTGATGACAATGGGCACCTCCTCAAACATTTGCTCAAAGCCAATGTTGGCCTTCTTCAGCCTGGAGAAAGACAGAGGGGGACAGTACAGGAGAGACAGAGACAGGAGGTTAAAGGTGAAATCATATTTCTCATAAACACATTCTCACGTGGATTCTGGCGTCTTTTCACGATGGACCCAATGATGTGACTGAAAATTCACAATAACGTCAGAAGAAGGAGAAAAAAAAAAACCAACCCTCGTGGATTTCACCTGCATTGCTGGCCCTGTGTGACGAACACTTGTTCTTTGTATTGTGCTGAAACAGAGCCGCTGGTTCATACTAACTAAAGGATTTTGTTTTTCATTTTCAGAGTCATTAAGTGATTTTAAAGGGACAGCTTGTTTGACACATTAGAATGTGAATCAGTGGAGAAAATAAAAGACCCAGAAAAAAAAATAACTTGGTCTAACAGCAACACATTTTTAAATGAACAGTGGGTGGTTTGGGGTTAACATTTGTTCTGCTTGGACTCATTTGAATTCAAGTGTTGAAATCATTTTTTCCTTGTTTGTGTTTATAAGGCAGCGATCCTCTGCTTCTGGCTCATTTACACATTTTACTTAAGAAGTTGCAAGCATTAAAAATGCTGTGACAGGGTCAACAGTCCATACTGCCTTCCAAGAGCAAAGTTAGACACAGTAACCTGCAGAAAATTTGTGGGAGGGCTATCATGCCAAGCCCTGACTGATTTCTGATCAACTCTTGTGCTCCCCAGGAGCTAAAAGTTGCGCCTCTCTCCCTCTTTCTGACAGGAGTCCGTTAACACAAAACAGAACTTCAATCTTTGCCTAATGTCTCACATAAATCTAATAACACTGACTTCCTGCCTTGGTTCAGCCTGTCACTCGCACACAGTGGACGAGCTACAAACTAATGTCTGCATGTGTCTAATGTGGCCTTGTTAGATGCATTGTGCTTGTTATGAGATCAATACACTCACTGCATTAATCTACCGTGTGCAATGTACCAGAAACAGATGTTAGGCTGTATAATTCTTGTCTGTGTGATAAATAGGGATGTGGAGCATCGCTGATTCTAAGTTATTTTGAAAGACGTTGTTTTATATTTTAAGTAGAGCATCACCTCAGGCAAACTTTAAGAGGGGACTCGGAGGCAAAAGGCAGAGGACAGTGCTGCCTCGGGCTCCGAGTGGGAGGGGGCAGAATCAGTATGGGTAACAGCAGTCTATAAGGAAATCCATAATGATATAAACACTGTTTGCTAAAGATTTGGCACAATTATCAATCTGGAGCGCTTTAAAACATTTCCTGCATTCGATGACCTTTTCAAATGCCGGCAGAGTGATATAAAAAGGTGGCTATGAGAAAACAGAAGGACGGCACATTCTAGGCAGGACAAATTGTTCAACCATACTAGACTCTGGCACACTTAATGCCACGCTCTTTCCAAGTTGGGCCCCGCTGGACAAAGCCAAAGGTTGACTCCGCAGGCAAACTAATTTGAAGCTACAGATTTTTGTGCTGAAGTGGACGCTATTGACCACTGCCTTCATAGTCCAACAGACTCGGAGGGCAGTTCAAAGGGATGAGTCTTTTCAACACTCATCTATCCTTACCTTTCATTTAAAAAAAAAAAAAAAGGTGCACAATATATGCAAGCTTATGTAACATCAAATACAGCAACATGAAAGACCTGATTTTTTTTCTTCATATTGTAGAGGAGGGGAAAATGAAACACTTTTGAAGTTTTGCATCTTTGGGTGAAGAATAAAAAACATTATTGATATTCAGATTTCTAGTCTATTCTGGAAATAATAGGATAGAGACAAGATTGTTGTAATGTGGTGATATTGTCCTTTCCTGCCCTCAGCTGCCCTCTTTCAATCACGGGCTTATTGGGAACACTGATAGCTACAGATTGGGGCTATAATAAATCATAGGAACTAATGAAAAGCTGCAGAAATGAGAAGGATCTTGACTCTGGGCCAAACATAGTGAGTCAATAACAGGCTGGCAGAGACACACAGGTGGCGAAATATAGCAGAAATGGGAAAGGGGGGGATGAAATGATGCAGTTAAATTGCCGTACTGCCTGCAAATACACTTGCTTTTAGTGGCTTTCAAAATGTATATCTACAGATTCTTAACGGACAGCCTGCGGTATTTCTCCACTGGGCTGTTACTCTCGCATTTGTCCAGGCGTTTGCGCCCTCATGCGTGCGTTTATGCATGTGGGAGTGGGTGCACCAGGACAACCCTGAACTGCCAGGGAAATGGTCCCCTCATTACGTTCATTTTTAGCAGCAATTTAAAAGCAATTACGATAAGCCTTGAGGTCAGAAAAAGTGTAAACATGGTACATTTGTTTGACGGGCAAGGGCGAGATGATAAATCATCATCATCAGCATCCATCTCCTACTCCTACTAAATGCCTCCCCTGTGGATTCAAAGGCCATATTTGCATCTATTGAATAAACAGAATTAAAACTGTGAAAAATAATAATTCTGAATTCCTTTCAGCCCATGTACATACATAAAACTATTTGGAAATATCTGCATATCATCAACAAAGCAGTAGTAGTAGTAGTAGTATCCTGCTGTGTGTTCTGGTACTGAATACTCACCCCTCAGGTGTGAAATCTTTCTCTTTGCAGATCTCCATGAGTTTTGGGGTAAGCCTGTAGGCTTTGAGAGACAGGGAGCCTTGAGCAGTCTTTATGGGATCTAGAATGAGACAGAAGTGAGAGCTGAATTAAAAAAAACAGAAACAAAGTAGCACTAACCTTCTTAAATCATATGCTTTGTATTTTTTAAAACAAAACTCATGGCTTTTACTTTACCCACTTCAAATAAATAAATGTATTTTTGGAATAATTTAATGTTTTTTGAAAGCTCTATTTGTAAAAAAAATATGACACAGCACTGACTTTTGGGACTAGTTGATCCCAGAAAATCAGTAAAGTGTAATCCGCATAATCAGCATCAAACAGATGCTTTCTAAACAGATTTTTTTATATTCCTGTAGAATCTTGAGTAACCACACTTGGTCCAGTTGTGCACAATAATATCTTACTGCCATGGTCCAACAGACCCCTGGAAAGGTCAGGTCCTATGTGTCGTTAAAGGCCACAAAGCCAGTTAAGGAGCCTTCATCATTTAAGGTTGTGGCTCCAACATTTTCCCAGACAGCTAGGTTATTGGTTATGACCTGGTGGGCAGCTGCTTTCAGCTTTTTCTTAATTTGGTGCTTTTTTCTTTGAGCTTTTCCCCTCGACAAATGTGACGTGACTGCACTGAGTATAGTGATACAACAGTCATGTTTCAAAATGTACATGCTTATACAATAATCTAGCATGATAGCACTGAACAGATCTAATATTTCAGTACTGAGAATCATACCCCCCCTCAATTTTACAATTTTCCTTAACCAAAAGTCTAATGATGAATTTTCAGAGACCTGACAGGTTTTTCTTGCTAATAGGCCAAAGCCAAACTTAACCACTATATTTGCAAATGCAACTTAGCATGACATGACAACAGTAATAATTAGCTTCCTTCCCATGCACTATGACCACCACCACCATCATCATAAGCCACAGTATCTTATTCATAATGCAGTCTTGTTCTTACCAATTCTGAAATGTGGTTTGTAGCAGACTCCTTTTTACACATTTGGAAGTCACGGTTAAGAGATAAAATGCATGTGCATGAGGAGCCAAAGGTCCTGTTAAAAATGTCCCATCAGCAGATAAGCTATTCTAACAATGACTCAGAATTTTCAGGTTTTGTCAGTTTGTCCTCTCCCTAATTTTTGAGATGGAAAACTTTATTCTTGTACTGGCATACTAAACAGGAAAGAGAAGTGCACTTACAGAATTGCTTCTCTTATATAAAAATCAATTCAACACACTGAAGTGAAGTGAAAGCAACAAGGAAAAAAAAAAACAACTCCAATTTCTGTTCATGTTACCCACAGAGAAAGGGGGTCCGAACTATATCCACCTAGAAATTCTAGTGCATGTTATTCCCTTCCCAGCAGCCAACTGTGGCACTTTTTTTGTCTATAGTGTAGCCAGTTTTATAGAAGACTGACAGTTCATGTGGTCATCTCCACTGAGAGTGGTTGGTAATAGCAACAGTTCACTAAAGATAACTATCCCATATTCAGAGGAAGCCTGTAGGCTTAATTAACATTCTGCAGGATCAAGCCTCAACCCCCAGGAGCCTCTTGAATTTGGACACAGAACGTCATCTTTTCATGCCAACAGACGCCGGTCTGTACCAAGTGATGCACACATTATATTAAGCATTAGCTTTGTTGGTCAATATTGCACTAATCTGTTAGACAAACTTCCGTCTTCAATCGGCAAATACACAGAAGGCAACTGCACAAATTGCTGTTGCTGCTTGGTTCTGTGTTGGTCAGTCTTAACCTCTTCAACTGTTCACCTTATGCAAGAAGACTGCCGTTGCACCGACTGGTTTAACAACCAGCTTTAATTCTAGATTGTTGCTGGACAGAAGCTATTAACCTGCCAGTTGGCCACTGGATTGATTCCCTCATTGACGTAAAATGACCAGCGAGCTAATGAAAAACAGAACAGAAAAGAAATCAATTTTCTTTCTCTTTGACTTTAAATAGAGATAATGTCAATTCCTTTGAGGCACTTTGATCTGTTAAGCGCTGCATTATTGACTGACATTAACAGGAGCCTTCCTTTGGAATGAGAGAGAGCCGACTGGCTGTCTGAGTGGCCGTGTGGCTGTTTGGGATGACTGGATAAGAGAGTTACATGTTTAAAATGGCTATAATTAAGCTTTGCCTTTCCTGGGTCTTTACAGCAAAAAACAAAACAAAAAAAATACAACCTAGCATAATACTGAAGAGACAGAATGTGGCTACTTGGCAGTCATCATTACTTAAACACTGAAATTCAAAGTTGCTTTCATGAGCAATTTCCCCGCACAGAATGCATTTTCCTAAATCTGATTTTTATTTTTTTATTTTTTTTAAACAACAGTGTTTTTTCCCTAACTCCTGACCTGAAGTAACTGGATAAACTGTGAACTGTTATAATGAAAGACTGCTTTCAGCTCAGTGAGCTTGTGAGTCCTTTTGTGTCACCCTGGCTTTACTTTTATTTTTCGGTTCATAAACCTGAGGGAGGAAAACTCGGGATATTATGAAGTGAGCAACACAGGCAGAAAATACTATCTTGACACATTGTGGCATATTGGCAGTGTCTATATTTGATTCTTCAGCTTAGAGAAGTCTGAGATGTGTGAAAAAAATACAAAAGAAAAGGGCGAGATGCCATTCCACGTCCGAAAAACCGGTCTGCAATGTTGAGGCTCCGCATATAGAGGCCACCGCCTTTGCCCGCTGCCCAGCTCATACTGCAGCTGACCCCAATGTCTGTCCCTGCAGGGGGGGGTCAGGGGCATGTTGAAAGGAGCCAGCTGAGGTGGTTCAGGTTAGGATGCCTCCTGGGCGCCTCGATTTGGAGCGTTCTGGGTATGCCCAACCGGGAGTAGACCCTGGGGTACACTCAGAACCCACTGGAGAGATTCTAGTTCTCATCTGGCCTGGGAATGCCTCAGGACAGCCCATGAAGAACTAAAAAGTGTGGCTGGGGAGCAGGATGTCTGGAATACCCTGCTTAGTTTACTGCCATCGTGACCAGACTTCAGATAGGAGGAAGATAATGGATGGACAAAAGAAAACAGCAGCCCTGACAATAAATAAAACGATCGTCATTATCATCTACTGAATTGTGTACTTATTCATGTAATGTATTAGTATACACCCTCTGAACTTGATGTGGCAATAAATTACCATTTTATTTAGACACTGAGAAGTTAACACTTTTTAGTAGTGACAGGTTTTAATTTTCTGTCATGTTTGCTGTCATTTAAAGGCTTACACCATCTGGGGTGGCATTTGTGATACAGTATTTCTAGGCAGCTTTTATAGCCTTTTACTGTTAAGCAGGTGTGGCCACATAATGCCTATTGGTGTCATGTTAGCAGCTACAGGCTACGCACTTAATCTTGTACATTCCTCCCAGTCTTCTGTGTGTCTGCCCTCCTCTCAGAAGAGTTGCCTCAGAAGGGTTGCAGACCAAAGCATCAGCAGACTTTGTTAGATCAAAAGACAGAAGCCATCTCCATCTCAGTCTATAAGATGGCATTATTGCAGATGTGTACAAATATATATATATTTTCTTCAGGCTCTTCCATCTACTTGATGATACAGACTTGATGACAATGCAGAACTTGCAGAAATCTACCTAGAAACAAAAATCTAATTCCAGGCACATGACAGTTAGAATTAGATTGTTTTTAACATCTGTGCTTACCTCCACTAATCTGTTCCTACATCTGTCAGATTGATTTATTGCTGAGATTCTAAAAGTGAACCGCAGCAAAATATCTTAAGACTTCTCAGTGGCAGTCCTATTCTTGGATACCTATTGATTAAAGAGACTAAATTTGACATGTGGTTGTTTAATCATGGCAGAAGCCTGAGTGACAATGAAGCACAAATGACTGTAATCAACCTCCTTGTAAAGGCACCATTTTAGTGCTAGAGAAAGAAAACAGATAATGACCTTGTTTACTGAAACTGAGCAAGCTTTTCTGCTTTTAGGCCTAGGGTTAGTGTTTTGATGTTGTTGTGTTTACTTTGTTTCATGAGGACTCAGCATTACTTTGTGGAGCTAAGAGTGTTGGTCTTAACTTTACTAGAACCACTTTCCACCAGCAAGAACCACTTCTGTTACTGGTGGTCCGTGAAAGCCTTCAATGGCTTTAGGAAGTGACAAATATAGCAGTGGATCACTCCTCTCTTCTTGGCTTTATACAAGATTGGCAATGCAATTTTTTTAATTACAGCAACAAACTGCCCAAGATTTAAAAAACCCATATGACCATTATCTTAGGTGAACTGATTCTGGCTCTTTAAACATGCACAACATAATCTTGAAGGGGGTCTATTATGCTCATTTCCAACTACATTCATAATTGGGCTCTACTAGAGCAGTTTTGTATTAACAGTTCAAAAACTGTCTGAAATACGCCATTTCAGCTACTGTTGCTCTTCCTGTAAGCCGGCTTATTTCTGATTGGGGCTTTTACATTCACAGCCATAGCTGTGTACCTGAGATGACCATATTCAGGCTATCCACACTCTTGATGACACCATATAGAGCCAAAAGTACACAAAACATCTGAAAGCAACCATTTAGATCAGCCTGAGCTTTTGGTTCATTGGGTTAACTCTATATGCGGACCTCATTCTTTAAAACTCAAAGGCAAAGCTTAATATGAGCATCCACCACTGTAAGAGTTTATGCATGAAAGAAAATAAGAAAAAGCATAATAGGTCTGGTATACTCAATCAGTGATTTAGAAATGCATTTTTTAATTTATACAATGAAAACAAATTGCTTTTTTATTTATATTCTCATTCTTTGAAATGTTCTCTCCGAAGTACTAACACCACGAATGTTGATGTTTTGCCAAGTTTTTGTCTGAACTGATTTGGTGTTATGTGCAAACATAAGTAAATAAATGATTAAAACACAGTCTTCAACCAGTCTTCTGTGCAGGACTACTCACCATATATGAGTACTACTGACTCCTCAATGGCATGCTGGTAGCTGAACTGAGAGTCGAGGAGTGCTCGGCTGACAAAGGAGCCATAGTAGGTGGACTGGTACCAGCCCACATGCAGATGGTCAATGTTGACGTGACGCAGAGAACGCATCATCTCCATCTGGTACTGGACTAGAGGCAGAGAAAGAGGAAGAAAAAAAAAAAGAAAATAAAATACATGAAAATAGGCTTTTTTTTTTTTTGAACCGTGAATATCTGTTCTCCATCTGGAACTCTACATGGTGTATGAACAAGGGGGAGGGAGTAATGGGAGAGAGGAGATGTGAGAAAAATGATAAATATGGTGAAGAAAAAGAGCAACCAGTATGTGAAGGACAAATGCAATGAAACTGAGAAAAACAAAAGCTTCATCTTCTTTTATCAATTGGTTGTGGTGGAGATTTCTAAAACAAACATCAGCTGGGTTCACCAGTCAGCCTTTCATTACTTATGTCAGTTAATACATCCTACTAGGGAGAGATGACTGGATAGAGACACAGACAGGCTTCAGCAACCAGAGAGAAGGCTAGATACATTACGGGGAGAGCCATTTCATTACGGCAGACACATCCTAAGGATGCACGGCCACAAATACAAACAACCTGCCTCACCGGTTGTAAGTAACAACCAAAGCAAGCAAGCAAAACAGTATCTCTATGCAGGCTTGCTGGAGGAGGTTGATAAATCAGTTTGTGATTGGGCAGCTGTGGCCCCCTAGACCCCAGTCTGTAGAGCACATCCTTCTCCTACTGGAGCTGTTAACAAGAACAAACTGGAGAGGTTTTTGAAAGGAGGGAGGGTGGAAACTAGAGAGGAAAAAAATAAGAGCAAAGCTGGGAAAAGTGAAGGACACTTAAAATGGAGAGAACGTGTTAAAGAGGGGAAGTGGAATAAGAGGGAGCACAGACGAGGGGAGAAAAAAGGCAGGGAAGAGCGGGAGTGTGAGGGAAGAAAAATGTAATGTCACATTACAACAATGGTGACACTTTATCTTCTGCCTTATGGCCAGAATTTGACCCCTGGCAGGTGAGGTTATGTAAAGCAGAGAGCCGCCAAAATCAAAATATATTAACATTTAATTTGGCCACTTGTAATTAGTTGACCTCAAAAAGTTCAAGCTGTGCTCTCAAAAAGACTTTGAGTATTCAGAATTGCCAAAATCCAAAGCAATGTAGCGATCGTGTCAGGTTTATTTGTATTAACACAAGTTTTGTTGAAGGAAACCTCCCACAAACCTGTTTCTTGCAGGATAAAAAGAATGACCAGAAAAGAAACAAACGCTCTCCATGCACTGAATTTTACCATGGACTTGGGGATAGACCCTTTTCACAGCCCTATCAGCAGGAATGAACCAGATGTAACAATCTATCCTTTTAATCTACCCTTTTATTTAGGGATTGACATGGTCAGTGAGACCAAAGCAAGCAGAGTAAAAGGGATAGGCGAGTATGAGGGGGAGGAGAATGAGAACGCAGGAGGGGAATAGAGGAAGATACGGTGTTTTAGGTGGAAGAAACTGGGAGAATATAGCAATTCTGGTACACATCAAAGGAGAAGGAGGTGGTTTCAAGTGGAGTCTACAAGTCCATCTGTTTCTAAAATATGCTTATATTATATTTCATTGAGGAAAGAAATGGCTGGTGGCAGGTGCAGGTGGGAGAACATTCAAGTTTTTAATTCTGGCTGCATAGTGACAAATGAGAAGTAGGTGAAAATTAAAACAGAGTGGGAGAGAAGGGTAACAGGAGAAGCAAAAGTGATGGAAGGATAATAAGTGTGTTGGAGAGTGGCTTTGCTCAGGGGCAGGCTAGTAGCAGACTCCAAGACACACAGAGCTAAAGGCAGCCTGCCACCTAAATGCTGTATCTGTCTCTGCACTTCTATGCCTATCAGTATGGGTACTTACCTTTTAGGCGCCACTGAGGCATGCACCAGCCCCAGCACCCTATCATTAGCAGGGAAATTGTGCACAAAGTGATCTGTCTCTGAAGCAAAAGCTAACGGCTGGGCGATTGACAACAGAGGCAGGAAAACCAATTGGCCATCTCTCCTCCCTCACTCAACCTCCAAATTTATTCCTAATTTGCTCTAATCTTGGTTGGTGTACAATATCTTCATATGCAGCTCTTTTCATACAATTTTAAAAACAACTGTAACTTCACTTTCAGCGTGTATTTCTGCTCATTCTGGCAGTATTGCAGATTTAAAGAACAACTGGTGATGATCTTTTTAAGAGATGGCTTAAGAAGATCAAATGGTGCAAGAGAAGAACATGTGCTGGCGCGACACCACTTAAAACGCCCCGTTGTTCAAAGCGTGACTTTGCACCATCGTGTCTTGCTGAATGTTAAAGCATGTCACTCTCAATCACTTGTCTTGGATTTCTGTCAACGAGTTAATCTATAAGGCATTCAGGACGACTTCAAAGCCTTCGGGTCTTTCTTCAGTCAATATTACAGTTCAGATTCAAGGGTGGATGTCAGCGTTTCCTTTCAAATGAAAAGGTGGGTCAAAAATCTAAGAATCCTTGACAAGCATTTACAGTGAGGTTCATTTCAACAGAGGAGCAGAAATCTAAGACACGAGTGAAAAGTCACTGACCTTTGGAAGGTTAAGAAATCATATCTGAAGTAGTCAGAATTTCAGAAGAATGGAGAATCCTCCAAAGAGCTGTAAAGCCCCCCCCCCCCCCCCCCCCCCCCTGTACGACGC
>VUQK01022001.1:0-10640 GCA_015106715.1 Bujurquina vittata | reverse complement strand
ACCCCCCCCCCCCCCTGGCCTTTTTTTTGGGAGTGGTTGATAAACATCGCCGCCCCGTGGAAAAAGGGAAGGGGGGGGGGGGGGGAAGAGCAATGTTACTGCAGCAGAGAGGGGTGTTGATTCTTTATCCTGCTTTCAATAGCAGTTACTAAAAAACGATTTAATTTTCTAAACTGAAAATCATTTATCTTGTCTTTTGTGACATTTATATAATTTCTTGTTATTGCAGTTTATCATTGTTTGATTTATGGTATCCAGTTCAGTTGCATCTCTGATTGTCGTGCTGATTTGTGCTCATTAGAGTTGAGGATTTTCCGGTTGAGATGTTGTTTAAAAGCCAAATGGATCCCTTTGCAGAGTCACTTATTTTATTCTGTCTCTATTCTTTAGCATAGTATGTTTTATAGCAGTACAAATACACTGAAAAATTTTCTTATCATCAAATAGGGAATAATGTCTAACCCCTAGTGTACAGAAAAGTACCATAACAGTGATTTGATTTATAAAAGGATGCAAACACTTGGGCTGAAAAAAAATATTTATGAAGGCCTGTGGTTTATGTTGGAATAGGAAATACAAAAATAGCAACTTCCAGCTAAATTATGCTGTGATTGTAATCACTTTATGGTTTTGAGAGCAACCCAATTTATTAGCAGGCCAACAGCCAAAAAGTTAACATTTTAAAAAGCAGGGACAGGTGAAACACCCTGTAACCATGTTATGCGTGTTGGAGTGCAGCGTCAGACGCAGTGGTATAAAGCACGCCATCACTGGACAGAGCAGTGGAGACGTGTTGTCTTAAGTGATGAATCACACTTCTCTGTCTGGCAATCCTATGGACGAGTCTGGGTTTGGCGGCTGCCGGGAGAACAGTACTTGTGTGATTTTATTGTGCCAAGTGTAAAGTTTGGTTGGGGGGGGGGGATTATGGTGTGTCTTTGTTTTTCAGGAGTTGGGCTCAGGCCCTTAGTTCCAGTGAAAGAACTCTTAATGCTTCAGCATACCAAGACATTTTGGACAATTTCATGCTCACAACTTTGTGGGAACAGTTTGGGGATGACCCCTTCCTGTTCCAACATGACTGTGCACCCGTGCACAAAGCAAGGACCATAAAGACATGGATGAGTGAGTTTGGTATGGAAGAACTTGACTGGCCTGCACATAGTCCTGACCTCCCCGACAGAACACCTTTGGGATGAATTAGAGTGGAGACTGTGAGCCAGGCCTTCTCGTCCAACAAGACCTCAAAAATGCACTTCTGGGAGAATAATCAAAACTTCTCATAAACACTCCTGAACCTTGTGGAAAGCCTTCACAAAGGATGGGCCAACATCGTATTAAACCCTATGGATTAAGAATGGGAAGCCCCTCAAGTTCATATGTGTGGGAAGGCAGGTAAGTGAATACTTTTGGCACTTTACTGTACATATTAAAGGTGACCAGGGGTTTAACAGCTCTGAAACATACACCAAATTTACAGTGCAAACCTCTGCGGTCTGGTGCTTTCTATGGTTCTCTTCCCAAGTCAGCCAAATAGAAAAACAGAGGGATCTTTTCATCACTGTAGCCAACACTAACATTACTGTTATTCTATGCTGACTGCTAATTAGCCATATGCTTGTGTTGCTTATGCTAGTTCTCCACGTAAAACTGCTGCCTGGCTAAAGCAAAGATTTTCCAAGAAACGTGTACAGGAAATAATTTAAACACTGAGTAAGGCAATTATTTTTTTATCTTAATGATTTTTTTTATTATCCACATTTTATTGTGGAGACTCCAAACACGCACCAAATGATAACACAGAAGATCCATTCTGTTTTATAATGAGTGTGTCTGTTGTCACACATACATCCAGGCAGCTGTGCGCACCCCGCAGCTTACAGAATAATGATGTAGTGCCTGTATTCAGGTGTGATAGATCACCAAAATGAAATGGATGCGTAGATGTGACATAAATACTGTCGCACTGCGCTGGAAACAGTTCAGTATTTTTTGGTAGTAACAAGCGCTTGTCGTTTGCTGGTGGAGCTTTAGAGGTGCCGATGCTTGATAAGGTTAAGCCCCCCTGTAGCTATTACCCACCTTCACTCTGGGAAAACTATTACAAGTTGAAAAATCATGTTGTTGCACCGACAGATGCACAGCTGAGGTTCAAGACAGTTTTCGCTGGGTGGTGGCGGGCACAGTTACTCGTTATCAGCCCAGTCTGTTGTATAGACCATGGTGTGTAGTTCTGGTAAAGACATGAGAAAGTGTACCTATGTTTTGCTTTTTTCTTTTTTTTTTTTGCTGTGATCTGCATGGCATGTACTCAGTGCTCAGGGAGGAGCCTAAAAAAACAATGATCATATCAACAATCTGTACTTAACCCCTAAAGAAGCTACATTGTTGTAAAACTGTGGAAAATGGCTTTTGGGGAGAAGAAATGATAATAAAACCTTGTTTTAGGGCAAATTTACCAAAAAAAAAATTTTTTAATTTTTTAAAAACAGATACAACTGGTAAATTTTTAAGAACTCTTCCCAGAGATTGGCGCTGTTGCCTAAGAGCAGGAAGGCCTTTCTGTGTGGCGTTTTCGTGTTGTTCCTGTGCCTGTGTGGGTTTCCTCTGGGCACTTTAGTCTCCTCCCACAGTCCAAACACATACACATTAGGTTAATTAGTGATTTTAAATTAAACGTCATCCAGTGATCAACTGGCAACCGGTCCAGTGACCTGACATTACTGTAAAAAACCAAAAACAAACAAACCTTACTTTGGTAATAGATTGCATAATAAACCTTTCTGCACTCTTCACTGGCCACTAAGCTCTTATATAAATACACAAAATTGCCAAAAAAGAACATTGCTATGTTAGGAGAAATTCTGGGACAAGTTACTAAGCCAATCACTGACTGTAGTTGTGTGCTGGAGCCCACTGCGGTAAGCACCACCTGCAGGCTCAAACACTGGTGCATCACTGATCTTGAGTGTGTACAAAAGGGCAGTTAAAATTCAGTGCAGCTTAGCAATTTACACTGGAGAGAGAAGAGGCGGCACATAAAATTTTTAAGAAAAATGCCATCCTTGTACAGTGGGAGGGTATATTTGGACTTGTACTCCGATATCCCACATAATCGTGCTTCATCTGGACAGAGTGTCCATGCATCACTGTGTGCATTTAATTTTTAATGCCAGATAAAAATGGGCCAATAGGACAAGCCTCCAAATGGTTCAGGAGTGGGTTTAAGCTCCAATGCTGTGTTACTGACACCAAGGACAGCGGAGGAAAAACTATTGCAGACGCGCAATACAAACACGTGGACACACAAACATACACACCCATCAAAAGGCAAACCGACTAGCAAAAAAAAAGAAGAAAAAAAAAACTGAAAAGAAATGGCAGGGAGCAGAGAATAAGGCAAAGTGTCTAAATGAACAGGAACAGGACAAAAAGCTGAAAAGCGCTGTGTGGAGGGGGAGAGCATAAATCACGCTGATAACAGTGTGGGCAGGTCACAGCCAGAGGCATTAATATTACACCCATACACATACACCAGGAGCAGGGTGGCAGTCCTAAAGCCATGCTCACAACAAAACAGCCAACACCACCATAAGGGAGCCCTTACTGGTCTCAGGCAGCTGCGCTTACACGCGCAAGCATACACACATGGATGCTGTCCTGGGAGATGATTTATTTCAATAGAGAGCCGGGTCTGTCGTGCAACAAGTAAAAAGAGCTAGAGGCAGGAGGAGAAAGACCAAATGGGTTAGAGTGGAGAGAAAAACAAATCTCATTCCCTGCCTGCCTGCCTTGGCATTTTTGACTGAGAGGGCAGGAAGGTCTGAGCAATAGGTCGGTGAGGAGAGACACGGGTGAAAAGAGAGGGAGAAACAGCAAAATAACTGAGTGGGAGCACGATGGGGAAGTCAGTGATGCTGGATAGGGAGGAAATGCAACAGTGCAAATGTGAAACGGAAAAGCAGACGAATGAAGGAAATGACAAAAGCAACCAAGAGAGGACTAGGTGAGGGCAGGAAGAGGTGTAGCAAAGACTGCAAGGAAGACTAAGGAGGGACTCGGCAGGGGAGAAGAGGGCTACAGTTGATGTCTCCAGGAACGGCAGCACTGGGTGCTTTACATCCCTCCCCCACCCACGTGCCCCCTTTGAGCTTTGGCTCCGTTTTCTGCCAGCAAATAGCTTTTCTAGTCTCCCTCCATCAGTGAGAGCAGATAGCAACAGATACACAATGCTTTCAGCTATCTAGCTCTTAGCAATCTGCTCATCGCACACTTAAACAGCATCTGTCTGGAAAAAGGAGGAGGTGAGAGATGGACAGTCGGCCAAAAAGCAACTCCAATAAGGTCAACCACGACAGGGTTTTTGTTTTGTTTTGTTTTTTTTAAACTCCTGAATCCACAAAAATGCTTTAAAGAGAGGAAGCAAAGAGGCATCGGCGCTACAAGAAAGGGAAGGAAGGAAGCCTGGAGGTTTCAGTGGATTTGTAGTACCGGCTTCCTGGTGCTCAGTAAATGCCATCAGGTATTGTAAGCAAAGCCTGGAAAGCTTAACGTCTGTGCAAACCTGCATGCACACAAATACATGCCAACTCTCTCCAGCGCCAGCCCTCCCTACTACTCTCCTTCTCTCTCAGACCTACACACACTCACATATAATTTTATTGATCTAGCACACCGGCAGCTAGCCCAGTGATCTCACCTCATGTGGAGAGGCCCAAGATTGATATGTGGACAGTGCATTATAAATCAACAAGCTTAAAATTGAATTGTGCAAAATCAATTGCGGTCCAAATCCCCTGTTGGCTGCCTTTAATTCTTATCATAAATCTTCTGCCTCACTCACACAAAGGGGCTTATATTCCCGCCACAACGGGGCTCAAGTTATGAGAAAGTACAGCAAGAGACGATCCCATAATGAGTTTTCTTTTTTGCACCGCTGAAGTGTGGACGAACTCTAAACTCAACGCCGGCTGTAAAATATTTGACAGAGAAAACACTTTTGTGTGGCAGGAGTCGTCTGTTGGGTTAAGCCATGGATGAAGACCATGGCAGATTCCCACTTCATCTGCCAGCTTTCGCCTGCTGGCGTGGTGAGATCTTTCTCAAACATGCTTGATTTTGCTAGGCCAAGTCTGGCGTGTAATGTGAAATAGTCCAAGACTGATGTATAGCTCTTGCAACGACCAATGGGAGAAGTTATAGCAATGCAGGGAGACAAATAGTCTAAAAAATAAATAAATAAAATTATAATAATCTAAAAGGAAAGACAGCTCTGCTTGCAGAAAGCCTGACTCTCGAGTCAGTTAAGATGGCCCCTGATTTGGATCAGTCCACACAAGCACGTAGCAAACTTTTACACACATGCCCTGGGCAGAAGTGCACGTGAGAGCGTCAATGCTCGATGCGGTCTGATCGGACCCCAAATGGTCTTTAACCTTCCAGCTCCCTGCAACTGAGCCAATGTGAGAACACTACAGGTAACTGTCCTGAGAATTTATAGAGAGCCAGTACATGTCATGTCCCGCATCCTGCACAATCTATCCAGCCAGCAGAATGAAAAATGCGTCTGTAGTAGACCATTTCCTGCTGCGTGCTTCATGTGAGAAAGGTCCGACACATCATGTTTGAGATGCCTCATCTAAAAATTATATTAATTAATATTGCCTCATTATAATTCAAACCAATTTTTAGTCTCATTTAAAATCAAAGTGTATACATTAATTACATTAGCGGTACCTTGTAGTTGTTTTATTGTTACGACAGTCTGCCATTAACAGACTCCTTAAATTGTTTTCAGATGATTGAGGAATTTGCAGCATATGATGCAAGCATATCCAGCAAAAAAATATTTATCACTTATCCAGTGTGTCCCCACACAATGAGGTCTACACCCCCAATAAAATCTGTCACCATTTTTTTTTGCCCAAAAGAATGACGCAATCCAACGGCAATTTCCCAGTCAATTTCCTCAGTCTTATTTTGAAAGTTCAGCTGCTGCTAACCAGCTACTCCCCTTCCCATCTTGTGTTTCCTTCCTGGCAGTCTCACCAGTCGCTCCCATGGCTCTCAAGAGTCTCTCATCTCACGGTCAGATGGACTCCAGCTTCACCATCTTGGACTGCCGCTGGCAACAATAGTCCTTGTTCTGCTCTGAGGATCTGCTGTGAGCTGGAGGGCCACTCTAAGCAGAACTTGCAGCCGGTTTAGAATTGGTTCATGTGCTGCTCCATCAAGGCTGCAGAGCAGAACAAGGACCATTGCAGCCAGCTGCTCCCAAGGATGGTTTAGTTGGCATCCAAATGCAGGGTAAGAGACTCACTGGAGAGGAGCTGATTACTGGTCTCTTAGTTATTTGTCACAAACTGATTCTACTTTTATTGGCAGTGGATATGGTAATATTTAATATTTTAAGTATGGGTGTAACTTCCTTCACACACACCCATGTGCGCTCAGCCACCTACCACCACAAACAGAACCTGTGGGAAACACTGTTATCTATTATTATTTATTGATATTAACCTCACTGTTTACTGTATCAGAGCTGTATTCATTTGTTAGAAGTTCAAACTCAACCTTTTCTTTTTCGTTTGCACATCTAAAGCATTCATGTGGTGAAACATGCCTGGACTAATGTTTTCAAAGATGAAAAACAAGCAGCAGCTGCAGTGACCAACGGTGTTCAGCAAAAGGCTGCACTCCCCCGACCTCCCAGCAAGGTAACCAAGTCAACTGTGGAACAGTAAAGCTGTGTGGAATCAGATTATTTCTGACTGATTCTTTTTTACTATATATTATTTCAACAATACAAGTTTGTTTGCCTGAGCAGCTTGCACCAGATGGAGACCTGATTTATTTTTGACAAAGTACCTGCTTAGTGAGTTCATCACGTAACCCTGAATTTCAAATTAAAATAAATAGCATAAATATTAAGTATAGCTCCTGTATGAAGAAAACACATGGAAAGCTATGCTTTTGCATTCTGTGGTGGATAGTAAGTCATCTCCTGTGTACATGGCAGCAGATCTGGGTTACATTATTATATGACACCTCCCGGACAAGCCCAGGCTCAAGAACCTGAGGCATATGTAAAAACACCAGGAGGGCAGAAGGAGACTGTTCTCGTTGACAACAGAAAATGACTGTTACATGAAATGTTAAGATTAAACTTACTTTGGGGTTTTTTTCCTGCCTTTAAAGTCTGGCAGCACTTTCAAATCACAGTGCCAAAATATCCTGCACAAAGCACTCTGACTTTTCCTTAATTCATGGTACATGAATAAGACGCGTGTCTGACGTGTATCGAGTCTTATACTCAACAGAGGCAATTGTGTGATCTCAGTAGGTGTTTAATGGAACCCATTGCTGCGGTGCACTCCACTTCTGTGGTAACATCGGTGACTGAAACCTCTTCAAAAGCAAGGAAACAATTCAATTCTACTACACAACAGCGTTGATGTTGTCTATGGGCAACCCTCCAGCTAAACCTCTGACAGACGGGTCATGACGCAACACGGCAGCAACGGCTGCTGCATATCAAATGCGTTCAGGTGACACTTGTTTCATAACTCCACCTGAAATAGACACCCTTCCTTCAACAGTCTCCATTCAAATGAGGTCGTGCATTAAGTGTTTCTTGACTGTTTTTAATTTAAGTGTTGCGATTAAAATGTTTGGCTGATAAGGCCAAGAAAAGGAATTAAGAAACTCTCATTAGGGGGTCTAAATAATACACATGGAGGTGAAATATTCAGATTTGAAATTAAGAGTCTAGGACTCTGGGGAACCTTTAATGAGAAAGATAAAAGGAAAGCAGCAGTTGGCAAGTTTAAGTCCTGATACTGAGTTCAGGAACACCAGGAAAAATAAGCTGCTTTGTGTCCAGTGCAGCTCAGGGCAGGAGGAGGGAGAATGTAAGCGAAGCAAGTTTGTCCTCTGCTGTTTCTGCGGAGGTACTACAAGACACGAAAGGGGTCGGGGATTGTTTTAAGCCCAGTTAAAACATGTTCCCACAATTTACTTGTTAATGATCAGTGGGCAGAGGTTACTAACAACTCAGTGAAGTAGCACTTACACCACATGATACCGATTTTTAAAAAAGGTGTAACACCACAAAGCGGCACACTGTTACAATACCCTAAGGTCTAAAACAAAGGCCTCAAGTGTGTATGTTAAGAGGCAGAATAGTTTTACCAGGTCCCAAAGAAAGAACCAGAACATAACTCAAGTTTTTTTGTTGTTGCTGTTGTGCTGCAGAAGCAGAACACAGGACAACATTCATGGTCAATGGTCTTTGTTAACATGACCACACAGGGTGCTACAAGATCACCTCATTTAAACCTGCTTCAGAAAACTTAATCATGGAGTCTGATTTAATCAGGACAATAGCTCCTCTCTTTGTGTGGCACACAGGCCTTTGGGTGGACTGGTTTGTGGGTGAAGGTGGTGTTGACTGCATCAAACAAATGTATGCCTTGCCATTTTATATTGTAAATTAAATACGTTTACGGGAAAATACAAAAGAAGAACCAGCGATAACTCAATTCCGGTACCCTGGGGAAGCCCTGGTGCAAAAAACAAACATCCATGCTGATGAATGAAACCTAACCAGCAGCTAACAACGAGACGACCAATATTAGATTGTTATCAGTCTGATCGTCAGCTCGAAATCTCTTAACAGAAACCGTATCTGTGTTTAAAAACAATTAACAAGGCTGCACGCACGTTTCAACCCATTAAACAGAACCACAAACGGCCTTCTACCGCCTCTCCGCCATGATGATGCATACACATCTGCTAAAACGGGGTTTCTCTACCGCTCGTCTCCCCAACTCCCCGCTCAGTCCCACGGCTCTGCTTACCAGTCCCTCAATCTGGATCTGCTTCACGGGAGAGTCCAGAGTGCCGCCTGTAGAAGCCATCCCTGTGCTGGATACTGAGCTGGACTCCTTTCGTGATGCCATCTGTGTGCTGCTCCACGCGGAAAAGGGAAGGAAAACGCTCGGCGATGGACGTTTCCGGTAACGACGCGCCCGTTTTCCTGTCCGTGTAGAAACAGTGTCTTAAGGAACCAATCCTGTTCTCCGCTTACACTGGTTAAATTTCAAGTTGAATTCAGTTCACTTCCACTTAACTTATTTAGCGCCAAATCACAACAAACAGACGTTTTATACTGTAAGTTAAAGACCATACAATAAATACCCAGGCACTTCAAACATAAAACCAGTCCGGTCTTAAATGGAGGAACAATAACACATATCATAAGGGATAATCGTATTGGCGTGTCCATCCCCGGGGCTTACTGCATACAAAGACATGAAAGAGTTAAAATAATTTCTGTATCATTTATGGCGCTGTACTCAGGGATTACAGATATGGAATAGACATCTGGTAAGCTGGAAATTTAACGCAGAATGCAGAAAGTTATTTCTTTAGTCGGCATTTTCTGTATTTAACATATGTGTATATGATCAATAACAGAGGCACGGCGCTGATTAGGCTCCATCGCCTCCCCTCCTCCTGTCGCCCTCCCTACACACACACACACACACACACAAACAAAAAGGCGCTCCAGGTGTACCTTTGAGGACGCGCTCAGTCGCGAGGGTTTTCATTTGAATCATGCTGTCGTCAGACAGGTAGCTAAAGATGGAGAGGCAAAAAAATATATATATCCGCATACACCTCAGAAAGTATATACCTGTGCCCCTGATCATGGGCATAATTGTCATGGTAATTTGGGGCCTTTAATGATGTCTTTGTTTTCAGGGCAGATTGATTGTATGGCATACACTGTACCAGCTGTCAAGCATGGTGGTGGTAGCATCATGCTCTGGGGCTGTTTTGCTGCCAGTGGTATTAGTACATTGCACAAAGTGGATAGAAAAATGAAGGAAGAGGAGTACCTCCAAATTCTTAAACTTCACCTCAGATAAACAGCTAGATTGTTGAAAGTTGGGCACAGTGACAGTAATCTTAAACACATGAAAACTGTTTTTGGGATTGGTAAATCAGGCTAACATTAAGCTTTTGGAAAAGCCCAGAACTCAATTCCAATGAAAATTTGTTGACTACACTTAAAAGCCAGGTCCATACCAGGAAACCACCCAACTGAAATGAATGCTACCGATTCTGCCAAGAAAAGTGGTCAATTATCCACTCAGACTTGTCAGAAGCTTGTAGATGGCTACCGAAAGTATTTGGTTGACGTGCAACTTTCTAAGGGATATTTAACCAAATATTAAATCAAATCAAATCAAATCAATTTTATTTATACAGCGCCAATTCACAACGGACAGTTGCCTCAAGGTGCTTTGTATTGTAGGTAAAGACACTACAATACTGCAGAGAAAACCCAACAGTCAGAAAACCCCCTATGAGCAAGCACTTGGCGAAGTGCCAAGTGCTTGTGGGAAGGAAAAACTCCCTTTTGACAGGAAGAAACCTCCAGCAGAACCAGGCTCAGGGAGGGGCAGTCATCTGCTGAGACCGGTTGGGGCTGAGGGGAGAGAGAGAGAGAGGACAAAAAAACACACTGTGGAAGGCACACAGCAGTCTGAGAGCGAAGTGCTCTACTGGCACACAGAGATTATTAATAATTAATGATTAAATGCAGAGTAGAGTATAAACACTAAAAAAGAAGT
>VUQK01021997.1:5128-17982 GCA_015106715.1 Bujurquina vittata | reverse complement strand
TTGCCTTTTTTTTTTTTTTGTCTTTCCTTTTGTTTAGTCATCTTCCACTGCTTGAGCCTTCTTTCCTTTATTCCATTGCTCTCTCACTGTCTTCTTTTCCCTCTGCTTGTCTCTCTCCCTTTAAACTTTTCCCTATGTGCCCACGCACCATAACCAAACCAGCCTGCTTATTCATGTTACACTGAGGTATCACTTTATTTCTGTGCTATTATTTTTTTTTTTCTCTGTGTAGTCGCCTCGGTATGACTTGCCCCAGACAGCGCTACGCTGTCCCACCCTCATTATATTTTCACACTTCGCTTCCCTAGGACACAAAATACACACACATTTCCACACAAACCTACTGCAGTATGTGTGTCTTTTGTTTGTACCAGCATGGGTTCAATGGAAATCCATCTGTGTGCTTTTTATATGTGTGTACAGGGAAATGCATCACTTTATTTTTTTAAGCATAGTCGGCTGTTTGTTCACTACAGTCTTCCACAATATGCTTATCTTTAATTTTAATGACACATTAAGTTTGACACTGCACTGGAGACATTAAATTTTTAAAAATTTGTAAAAATTTGGTAACCTTATATGTGCAATAAAGGTATACCAAACATCTTTGTTAGCTATATAGCTAACCTGCCAAAGCTCAGCTTAAATAGACCATAAATAATGTTCTCAGTCGCCAAAAAACCCCACCTTCACCCAACTCAATGTTGCTCAATCTGAACTGCTGGACAGAAGGAGGTTTCTTTCTTAATCTGTGCCCCGTCCCCTTCAGACCAGAAGCAAAAGTGCATCAAATAATTAAATCAGAAGATTAGAAACATCCTGCTTAAAAACAAGCCAAACTGTTGCAACAGTTCTGATGTAGCAGCTGATTATCAAAACAGGTTTCCAGGGTATCAAGTACGCACATCTGAATGACCGGCAACATTTACAGTGACTGAACACCAAAGTTGGTTACAGAAGAACCAAACTTTTCCCTAATTTTATTAAACCGTAATTAACTGTGGGGCCTGTTGTCATTTAGCTCACATTCACAATTAAACGGGTTACATTAAGTGATCAATTTTGTGCTTCAGTGCCTTGCATAATAAAATGCTGATAAGCCAAACAGATGAGAGTTTAGGGTTAGAAATAAAAACTCCCTCTCAGCACAGCGCCGCCATTGGAATCCCTTGCCCTCCTTGGAATTGAGATACCGCGCCAAAACCACAGTAATCCTAGGCTCCAAACTCCCAATGTTTATGAAATGCCGGGCAAATATGCTGGGAGATGGATAAAAAAAAAAAAAAAAATGAATGTAAATATATGGAAATAAACTGCAAAAGAGCAATGTGTCATTTTTGATATATGCTGGTGTAAGGCCTTTAGAGTGGGGATGAAAAACAGTGACGCATTAATGTAACCTGTGATGCTGAGTCTGTCACTAATACACACAACTGGGAGCTAATGTGTTTGTACATATTGGGTCTTGTAGGGAAACACTGTGGATTTGAATGTGTGTTAGTGGGCTTTGCACATGTGTAAGTTTGAAAGCTGATTGATGTGTGCATATGTATCACTGTATATATATATTTTTTTTTTTTTTTAAAAAAAGACCCAAGCCAGTGAGCCTTGCATTTAAACACTTGAATTTATTTTAACAGACGATTAGCAGCTTTGGATTTCTGTTAAAAAAAAATAAATAAAAAGCAGTGCGAGGTTTGAGCAGCCATTACATATCTGTTTTCTGAGAGGAATACTTTATAATTATAATGCAGTTAATCTTTTTCCTTTTCCTCCCTCCCCATCCTTTCTTGTCTTTTTAACAACTACTGCTTTTTTTTCCCCCTCATTTCCTATTTTCCTCATTTCTCACCTCTCTCTCATCAGCGTCTGACAGCCCATCAGCAGCAGCGGGCGGTGGACCGGGCGGGGGGCCGGACTCCTCCCAGTCCCACTTCTCCTCCTCTCTCCCCACCTACCTCCCCGTCCAGTGCCAGCTAAGTGGCGCTGATTCCGCCTTCTTCCTACGAGAGGCCAATCAGGAGGTGATGCGAAATGGCAGCCTATCCTCACGGACTGAGCCCTTCTTTCTCCACCAGCTGGAGCCGGGCCTTTCTGCCCCGCAGTCCCTGCCGAGTGTGAACTGCAGTTATGGAAATCTGAGCATTGAGCAGCCAATCCCTGTGGAATTGCTTCAAGGTCCACCACCGCACCTGCTGCTCTCAACAACCCATGTGACGTTGAACTGGAAAGTCAAAGGTCAAGTAGTGGTGCCCAAAGTGGGGTCAACGAGGCCCTGGATACAGGTAATTGTTTGAATTTGGATGTTTTTCAAACTTTTTCTGCCTTAACCGAATAAGCTTTGAGGGTTCACATTCAATATACTTACCCATTCAGCAGGCACTAATCATATCCTTGGGTAATTTATCAGCCTTATTTTCCTCCATTTATTATTTAATGAAAACAATGTAAATGCGCCTGCTGTTAAAAGCACGATTTTCCTTTTCCTGTTAAAACCGGCTCCAAATTATTTTTGGCCACTTGGGGCAGTGGGGGTGTAACTCTGAAGCAGAGAGCACCTACGCTTACATGTTTGCATATCTGGGACAAAGGGAGCGCGGTGAAATGTATCACATTTGTGTCCATCTGATGGAAGCGATTCCAATATTCACTCTCTGTCATCTCTGTTGTGGTTTCCTGAGATTCCCGAGGGAAACAGTAGAGTTGTGTAGCAGCTAAATGCCCCATTATGCTCACAGGCTAGTTGCCCACTTTTTTTGTGCCATACAGCAGGGGAAATATAAGAGCAGCGGGAGTACGCCAAAACAATAAAGCTGTGGTTCAGAAAATGAAACCAATGAGCTGTAAAGCTAAGAGGCTGCAGAGTCAGGTGATAATTCTCTCTGGCTTTATCACCGGGAGAAATACCCTTTACACACAGTAATTTGGTCCAGTTCTTGTACAACATAAGAATATTAATTTGGCCAGCTTTAATGAATATACAGACATCTGAAATCTGTAAATGACACAGAGGGAAGCGGTTTTATAGGACAGAAAAATGGGTAAGTTATGGTCCCGATTGTGTATTACTAGTCATCCATTATGGTGTTACAGGCATTTCTTTCCTTTTCAGGTACTGTTTTATCTGGTAGGGCGGCGTTGGGATGAGCCCGACCCGCCGCCGCCATCCCTCTTCCCGTGCATCAGGGCCGTGGCCATCCGCGACACTAGTGAAGCAGCACCCTCGGCAGGCTGCCGACTCATGGGACCATCTGGTATCTGTGTTGTCCGTCTGGAGATTCCCCCAGCTTGGTTTACACCACCACAAGTGAGAAAAAGAGCTCCTGAAGTGGCTCTGCCGTCAGTGGATGTGTATTACTCAATTATACCAGTGGAATGGGCTGGCCAAGACTGTCCTTCCATTGTTAATGAGCCGTGGAAGGCCCCGAGTGCAAATGCCGGGCCTCATGGAGGCCTGGCCATGGGCCTTGGGGGACAGTGGAGCACTCTAGTGGATGGAGGTCTTCAGGACATGCTGAAAGCTGGTTCTGTTGCAATGAGCATGGGCCCCGTTTCTGCCAAAGGAGAAAGACTACACTTAGATGACAATGTGGAAGTTCTGGAGCCTCCCAGCCCCGTTCGTCTTGGCAGAACAGTGGCGTTTGCTATCTACATGAAGACAGATTCAAATATGGAACAGTTTACACTGAGGTGGGAACGCGTATGCTTTCACTTTATCGTCTGGTTTTATTTGTCACTCTGACCTGCACTTCAGTCTCACTCTGATTCTTTTTTCCTGTCATCTTCACTTATTCCTTTCCCTCCCATCCGCTCTCTCTCGCGCTCTCTTCCTTTAACACCGCTGCCTCCCGAGGGTTGATGGCTGTCACCTTTGTGCACTCAGCCTCTTTCAGGAGCCAGCAATGCAAATAACAACCTCATGAATATTCATGTGCGATCCAAGGAGGAAAGAAAACATTGAAAATGAAAAGCAGGAAAGCGAAAAGGGCAATTCCGAGGGACTGAGAGGTGGGAAGGCTGAGAAATGTAAGCAGTAAGGTTAGCCACAGTTTTGCTGGATGTTTTCATGTGATTGTTTGTGGGGGGAAAAGCGTTATTTCCTGATGACATTAAGATTACAACCCCTGATCTTGAGTTAGTATCAATATCTGCGTCCACTCTCTGCTTCATCATTTCAGCGTCTTTAGGGATTCAGGCTGACAAATGATAGATGTGCAAATTTCTCATTCTATCTAATGTACATCCCAGCACACGGATTGCTGGATTGCTGCAGTATTACTATAAAAGTGTACTCCTATGAGGGTTAAAACAGTGCAGAATATTTTTGAGAGTGTTACATTTATTCAAAGAGAACCTGACATAGTGAACCATGCATCATCACATTAGGCTTGAATATTGTTTTTGAACATTTGCAAAAGATTTCATTTGATTTTTCCTCGTGAAGGACGGGCAGCAAAAAGTATTTGGAGCAGGTTCAGTTGCTGCTCATTTTCCAAGGGATGTGTTGCTTCTGGATATTCAGAATTCTCACAACTGGAAATAATCTGTTTGCTTTAGACAAGGGCGCTGCCTGAGTAGAGCTTTCAGGAGACACCCATCCGCTTGTTGCAAATTCCCTCGTCAATTATCTGCTGTATTTTTACATGGGTGCAGTGAGCGCCATGGTGTAGTGGTTTGCACATTTGCCTTTGCGTGCAACAGATCCTCAGTTCAAAACCAGAAGCAGACATAAACCCAGCCTCAGTGGGTCATAAGCTAGTGTGCTCCTAGTGCTAATCCCAAGGTTGGGTAAATGGTGGGGCCTATCTGTTGTAAAAATCTGTTCCAACTGGGGTAAGTAAGCCATCAAAAGCAGCTTTCTTCTTACACGGGTGCAGTCGGATGTACCTCCGATTTGTCATTTACTCCTCCGGCAGGAGACCTGACTTAGTCTCTGTTTTTTCCTCCACACTTCTGACCACCGGTACTAATATTCTATACAATGTTAAAGTAAATTGATGCATGTAATCAAGGGATGTTCTCACTAGCATTGACAGTCAATGAAAAATTAAGACTCATGCTATGCAGCATTATGGCCAAAAGGGCCACAAATGGTTATTAATTTACTCTGACAATTAACGAATTCAACTTGTTGTAAAGCTTGGCGTACACTATTGAGTAATTTGTCCCACCCAGTCACAGCAAGGCTAGCAGGGAGACGGTTAAACAGCAGTTATACACATTCAGAGTCACTGGGACGCAGAGCTGCATGAGTGGGCTTTTATGCATTAACTCAGGGGCATGGTCCTGCCCAGCAATAGCATAATCACAGAGCAGCTTAGGAAACACTTCACAGTCGCCATCTGACTCTAGTCAAAATGAATGGTCAGTCCCACCCCCCTCCTATACCGCTTGGACACGGCTCTTTTTGATAGATGAACTCGCCTACGTAGGCTCGCCACTGATTTCTAATTAAAACTCTTGTTGCAAAGCTTTAGAAGTCATTTCTTTCATATGAAATGAGTCAATCTCTGAGGTAACATAACGATTTCTGTACTTATGTAATTAAGGAATAATTAGATTCTTTTGCAGTAGGGAAGACTTGCAAGGAAGACAGCCACATACAATTATAAAAACAACAACTGACTACAGAGTCAAGGCATTATTTATTATAACTGAATTGATTGGCAGCCTTTATTGGCAAGTTTGTTGTCATGCAGGGGCATCCCACATCATCCTGCACATTATTGTTGTGCTTTTTTTTTTTCACATGCCAATAATCAATAATACCCTCATATTCGTGCTAACGCTAACCTTTTTGCATGTCACGTAAGAGCATTAACTGACTTGAGAAAAAGGTTATGGTTAGGGTAAAGGCCGGGGTTAGGACTGATAGCATGAGCAGAGAGATGGACAAATCATTGCAGATGACAAGCGAAACATGTGCAAATCTTTAGGTCACTTTAAGACACTGGAGGAAACAACAAGTGGCCAGAGTGCACTCACCTTCTCCTACAGCCTGCTGACACACACACACACACACACAGAGGGAAATAAACACTGTTCCACCAACATCCAACACACACTCACTATTACTCTCTGCCATGGATACACACACACACATATCATATAAAGATGCGCACACACAGCAGATGTTTGTTTTTGGGTCTAATATACTGCATGTGTGTATTAAAATCACACATCCAAACACACCTGTAGAAGTGATGAGGTGTGATGTTTTGGTTCCCCCTACAGACACTTTGTCTTCATTGTGGAACACCCTTGCTGTGTGTATGTTGATGTACTGTCTCGTGTGTATGCACTGCTACTGCACTTTTTCTTCTCGTGGCCTTTTGTCTATTTTTGCTGTGGCAAAGTCAGCTTTGTTCTGCTCCCTTTCATTGTTTTTCTCTCACACACATTTGTTTCCATTTTGAAGAATGTGCAGCTTGAATTCCGCTTAGTATCTCCTGTCTTCACGTCTAAGCTGACAAATGTGTGTGTGTGTGTGTGTGTCCTACCTGCAAGTCCTGCCCTTTGCCCAAGCAAACAGTTCAATGGATAATCTCCCACGTTAGACGCAGAGTCAGACATGTAATAAGGCTTAAGTGGATTTCATTCCTGCGTGTGAGCGCGAGCGCGTGCATGTATGTGTACGACACATAATAAGCCTTAAGTGTGCTCCATTACGCTGAGGTGATGTGATTATGATAAACTGCTGAAGAGATGGAGGGACACGGAGAAAAGATGAGGGAGAGAGACATACAAGAGGCGGGAAGGACAGAAAAGAGACGCGATAAAAAAAGAAAAATGAAATATTTTAACGAGAGAGCAGGTAAAGTGAAATATTTCACTTCCTTATTACTGCTGAAAATGTACTAAATATAAGCTGGAAAGAGACGACAAGAAGCAGCATGCATTTCCCAAACACGAGCGGGGCGTCCTTCCTGCATCAGCTGCCACTGAGCTTGTAGTCTCACACGATTCTGAAACCCCACGTCTACGGACAACGAGCTCAAACTGTCTGAAACATCTGGTACTGAAGTCTCAAATCTTCTTTTTCCATTTTCTTCTTACATTCCAAGTCGCAGCTTCCACTCTGATCCTTTTAAATGTTTCATTCTTCTAAGCCACATGCAGTCAAAGTCGGCGGTATCACCAGATTCGTCTCTGTCATCACCGAGCTTCCCTTTGAGCATAAAATTGTACGTGTTATTAAAATAGATACATCTCTGTGCTGATTTCATTGATTTCCTTTTATGGAACAAGAAGAAAATTAGAAGTAAAAATCCATTTTCTTTCACTTATCTGATTCAGGGTCACCTGAATCTTTATATTTTTGAAGTTTTTTAAAAAATATAAAAATAACCTTTTTTATAAAGAGACATTAATTTGACAAATGTTTTGCTCAAACTCTCCTCTGCAGAGCAACTGTCTGCTCATTAACTGCGTGACTGTGAGAAAGGAAGCATGTGCCAGATGAATCTGTAATTAGTTTTTGACACGTAGAAGCTTTTATAAAACAATCATGGAACGCCGTTTTAATGGCTCAAACATAAATTGACTTGTGGACTCTTTGTACATCAGCCAATATTCACTTTGCACGGCAAAAAGGAGAACATGGAAAGCGGAGTCCTTTTTGTTCATTAGAAAACACCTGCTTTTTGTGTGTTCATTGTGTTGTTCTCTTCACAAAATTGGAGATGAGTTGTTTGTCGTTATTTATTTTATTTTTTTTTCCGCTTCATCTTGTTATGTCACTATTTTACACGTATATCACATTAGCTTATCTTCAGCTTTCATTTACTCGCGCTTCCAACATGCATTTTGCTAATTGGAGCATCCTTAAAATGATACATTAAGGCGGTTAAGACCATATGCGTTAGATCGGGGGGAAAAGAGCAGAAGATTGTCTGGTTTTGACCCAGCCAATTTGTGCTGTGGCGTTGCTACAGTGAGCTACCTAAACTTTACGCTTCAGTTTAATGTGTGTTTCCATTTCCTTTACTGTGGGTAAAGTGGCCGACTTGTTGAAAATTAGAGCTCATCCCATACGTTTAAGCTTCCCTCTTAAATGCACTTGGAATTTCTTCCCGCGTGCGAGAAGGACTGCAAAAAGTTTGCATTCGTCCTTTACAAATCTAGACCCCATAGTGTTGACACAGTGATGCTGATGCTGTATTGCTAACATTACAATGTTACAAACCTCCCTCTTTCCACAATATTGAATTCCACCTCCCTCCAAAAGTGCCAGCACCAGAACACACTGTTCTATGTTCTTTGTTGGGGGGTTGCTCAACTTTAAAACATGATTGTAGGTTGTGATAAAAGCTAGAACATTCTATCCAGCTATGGATGGATGCTCTTTTTTTTTTTTGTGCTCTGTCGCCTTTCTGCACTGTTGGTAAAGGCAATCAGTGTTGTTGGCCACACTCTTGCTCCAGCGCAGCGCATAGCTCTGCTACTGTTGCTGCTATTGTTGCAGTGTCCACAATGCGGTATGCACCCTTGAGTAAGAAATCATAATAATTAAGAACTTACCTCTTTAATGCATTAAATCTGAGACGAGCACAGCAGGAAATTACTCCAAAAAATAAAAAAATAAAAACAAAAATATGCAAATTAGCTGATGCATCTCTTTGCTCACTCACCGGTAACGCCGCTGCCTGCAACTTCAAAAGGAGGAAAACCGGGGCAACACTTGATGACGAATTCATGTTAAGTGCAGCTCCAATTCACTCAACATTCAGCCAAAAGAATTTAATAGTGTCTAAATCTGTAGAAACCTTTGCCACAGCAGTTTGATGCTTTGAATCAATAATTAGTTGAGCATTTCAGCGTTTCTCATCAGTGGGAATGTTGACAGGCTGAGGGTCAAAGTGATTAGTAGCTATCTCATTAAAAAGCTGTCATCTTGAACTGTGCTATCGTTGTTTGGTTAGCTAATTAGTGAGATGATTACTGATGAGGGGATAAATGCTTTGTGTGTGTGTGTGTGTGTGTGAAATGTAGACAGTCAGAGACAGATTATCAAAAAGAAAATATGTTTGTCTTGCTGCTCGTGCTGTCCATATATTGTTCGTTTCAGCTCACTCTATGGACCGATTCAGAAAGGCACCATCTGGGCAACCCGACTGCTTTTTCACAGCGACAGTCTCACTACGTCCGATCCAGGAACATTTCAGGGTTTTCCACACTTCGACTTTTCACTTATTTTGAAAAGTCAGACAGCTAGAAAGTTAAAAGCTAAAAAAAAAAAAAAATCCTAGTCCTGTAGTCAGACATACTCCAGTTATAGCGTCTTTAATTGCTCCGGTGAACAACTCAAAATGGGCAAAAATTTATCTGTGAAAAACATTACACAGAATAAAAGCAGGCGGATTATGATTCACAATAATAAGATGTGTAATATTATACATTTTTTATAACCTGTAGTGTGCAACAGGCCAGAAAGTGACACTTGGAGCTGCAATATCAGCCCCACACATCATGACCAAGTGGCAGGTTTAAGCAGCTCCAAAAAGTTTTTTTAATAGTATAAAATATCATAAACAAATATAAGAAATGTGCTCTCACTGTGCGCTAAGCTTCAGACAACTTGACCTAAAGCAGCAAACATCTCACTATGGTACATGTTTGTCTCTTACCCAACTCCTTGGACACGTGAAACTTACCACGCACACCGCCTGGGGGACCAGGATGAGGAGCATCCACATGGCTTTTGGGATGCATACATGCCACGCGTGGCAGCGGATCTCAAAAGGAACGGTGGCATTACGCGTCAGTAGCGAAATTTTGATAAAGGATTTTTAGTGCAGTGGCACTTTGGGGGTAACAGCAATGTGCTGCCGTGCGTGTCTGTAAATAAGTGTTCGTCAAACGATCACGCTAATAGTGCCTGCAATTGATGACTTTCTCTCATACACAGTGACTATACAGCTTGCAAAGAAGAAGATTAAATATGTGTTTAATATTTATGTTTTTACCATCTGACTATAATGAAGTTAAAAAGAATAATGGGAGACGTTAACATACTGGTCTGTGCTGCACGCCTGGCTGATTATATGTAATATCTAGTGCTAAATAGACCAAACACTCCACCTTAACTGTGACTCTTCTTTCAGTCCTGACATAAGGAAAAGTAGGGAAAGTCATGACTGACACTGTCACTTTAAGGGCTTGACAAATCCAGCATATATACCATTTTCCATTTCTACATCGATCTTATCGATTTTTATTTTGTTTTTAGTTTTAGCTTGTGAGTTTATGTGCTGCTTTAATTATTGTCCCATTTGTGTGTTTCTCTGTGTATTTGCTTGTGTGTGTGTGTGTAGAGATTAGTGGAGTTTTCCTAGGATCAGAGGGGAGATGTAGTTCTAAGGACCAGCTTGTCCTCTCTGGTGGTTACACTGCACATACACACCTTACCCTCCGTGTCTCTCTCTCTCTCACACACACACACACACACACACACACAGAATGCCGAGGATGCCTTTATTCCACAAAGCTCCACCATCGATTTCACCTCAAACGCTCTCTCCCCAGCATGAAGGCAGAATCAATTGTATTTTGTGACTCTGTATATTTGTGTATATTTGTGTGAGTGTGTGCGTGGTCTTGACAAACCATCAAGCATATGATTAGAACCGTAAACACTAATACGCCCTGTGAAGATCCAACTCTCCTTTGGGGACAAAAAGAATACGATTTAACTCGTTAGATTTAAGGTTGCCTGATTTAGAGCCGGGCGGCACAGTGGTGCAGCGGGTAGTTCTTTCACCTCACAGCAGTGATGTCCTGGGATCAAATCCGCTGGCTGGGGCCTTTCTGTGTGGTTCACATGTTCTCCCTGTGCCCGCAAGGGTTCTCGCCGCGGGTACTCCGGCTTCCTCCTACAATCCAAAGATAGATAGATAGGTACAAAGACATGAATGTGTTAGGATGACTGTCCATAAGTTTAAACATAAACATGAATGATGGCAACAGGCAGCCTGTCCACTGTGTACCCCACCTTTCGCTGCATGACAGCTGTGATAGGCTCCTGCACCTGTAAGTATAAGCATTTTTCTGTATCCGAGCGAGCGTCTCCCACCTTTTTTTTTTCCCCCTTTTTCCTCTGCACAGTGCCTCTGCATTGTTGTCTTCCTTTGTGGCTCGATCTTCTCTCTTTTTTAACATATTCACTGAAGGAAATCTTTTACATCCCTGGGATCAGAGATCACTTTTGTTGTCCATTCTCTATTTCAGCCTGTGCTCCTGCAGAAGCAGCGCAAGCACTCTAGATAATCACCTTAGCCATTAAATTGGTCTCCCCACAGCATGTACCTGCACTTGCACGCAGTATATCTCTCTTTAGCCTATTCTCTGCTTGAATTGCCATGTTGCTCATGCATGCTAGGAGCGAAAAAAAAAAAAAAATCCTTCATGAATTCAAGGAATGAGGGGAAATGTATCACGTCAGGTCACAAGTGTAATTCTTCATAAACAATTCGATGTGTTTCGTGTGCCTGCTCATATCATATTTTTTATATATAATCATAAAATGTCTCATTACAGAGCTGAATGGATAATTAGAAATGAACAATTATTAAAAGCTTTGCCATTTAAGTCTGAAATAAAACCGCTTCCTCTCAGGAGATACGAGTTCATGCCCCTCTGTGCCACATTTTCATCTTTAGACTTCGGTTTGAATGATTTATAATCTTATTGAGTCATTATTTAGTTGCTCTTTCAGGTCACAAAACTACGTGGTTATGTTTAGATAAAGGTTATGCTTGGCTAAAATGGAACCGTTTGTGGTTTTAACCACCCCTACAATACACCCCAAATACAAACATCTTACAAAGTTTCAGGTCGACATGCTTGCTGTGAGACACGGGTGAAACACACCACAGCCTGGACAGTGACAACAGGCATATTAGCAATTTGCTAGGCTAGTAATGTAAAAAAAAATGAATCCCTGTCCAAAACCCACAAGTGAGTGGTGAAGACAGCTTTCATCGTTTTTATCTAAAGGATCAAAATTTTCCCACACTGATGTATGCGTAAGGAAGCTATTCTCGGCAAAGTCTTTAATCTTAACGACATAAAGTCAAGGTTGACTGCTTTGAATAGTAGTCAGAAACACACATTGCAGCTTTGATCTGTTTGGAGTTGAAAGAATAAAGAACACAGTGCTCCTCATAAGAAAAATAAATCCCACTTTTTTTTTTTTTTGGATCTCTGTAAAGCAACATGTCATTTTCATCATCATAACCGGGAGCGGCAGAGAAAGATCTGGCAGTGTTGCTTCAGCGGCCCATCACTGGGTGCCGCAGGAGGTCAGAACGATGACTTGTTGAGCAACTCCAGCAGTTGTTTTACTCCCACCTATCTAACAAGGTGCATTCGGCAAAGATGCAGGTGAAGGATTGCGAGTGTCAGTACAACACAGTGATGGGATCAAGGCGATGGGGCAAAAAGTTGTTGTCCGCGCTCCAAAATGAGGACCAGGAGAGTGGAGGAAATCATTTAAAAAGGGACGTTTATGTGGTCATCGATAGAAAGCGTATGTGACAGTGGATGGGACGGTATGATTTTGATAATAAAGAGGCATACGCCAATGCTGCTGATTGAACTGCTCTCAGAAAACACATGGTGACGCTTTCATGCACACAGCATTTGCAGGCACATTACGCACATTTAATTTTAAAGCAGATATTCACGTGTTGACAAAAAAAAAAAAAAAAAAAAAAAAAACAAAATTATTAACAAAAAAAAAAAAAAAAAAAAACCTGAGCCCGACCCATTCTTTGAAAAACAAACGGAGAATCCCCAAAAAAGCCCACACCCTTTATTACGTGTAAATTAAAAAATAGTATTGATTGTTTTACATG
>VUQK01021995.1:23089-39082 GCA_015106715.1 Bujurquina vittata | reverse complement strand
GGAAACCTTCACCAGAGCTGCTGGCTTCACCAGCTTTTATTGACATCTGCATACAATAAGAAGTCCCATGACTAGGAGTTTACGGTTACAACACACAGCAATCAACACTCCCACAGCTCCCCATATATGGATGCAACCTCACGTGACCTAAAGGTGTTCGCACTCATGTGATAGCTCTTTGTATGCATATGAGGTTGGGGGTGTCCTCCATTTTAACAATGAGGAGTTTCTCTGTGTGTCTGTGTGGCTGGGACAGGCTGTGTTAATAATCTCAGTATTCCCTTCGAAAAGCTCCTTTAAAATTATCACAAGCTTGTCCCCATCCAAGTGAAACCAAACCAACAGGATTACACACGAAACAACTCATACAAATAGAAGATATAATAACTCACAATGAAAGATCATACAATAACTCCAACAAACAGCACCGGAGGCAGTCACGTTTAATTTTGCAAAGATTTTATGCCAGAAGCCCTTCCTGATGCAACCTTTACCACTTATCACGGTTTGGGATCAGCATGAGTACACTGGGTTCACCTCAAACTGGATTGAACATGACAATAATATACTCAAAGGCCCTCCACAGTCATCAGATCTCAATCAAATAGAGCACCTTATGGATGTGGAGGAACTGGAGAGTTTCATCATAGATGCGCAGCCGGCAAATCTGCTGATGGCAAAATGAACTCTCCGAGGAATGTTTCCAGCACCTTGTTGAATCTATGCCATGAAGAATTAAGACGGTTCTGAAGTAAAAGAGGGGCCAACCCTGTATAAGCAAGTTGTAACTAATGAAGTAGCCAATGGCTGTCTATGGTAGTATACTGTATTATAACAACATGCACAAGTTTTGAAATCTATGTCCTTGTGAGATATTTTGAACTTGATATTTATGAAATTCAGACAGGGCGACAGGCAGGATACACCCTGGAAAGGTTGCCTGTCCATCACTAGGCCAACAAACACAGACAGAAAATTACGTGCCAATTTTGAATCACCAATTAACCTAACATGCATATCTTTGGACCATGGGAAGAAACCAGAGTACAAAGTGAGACCCCAGCTGGTGAGCAGATTCAAACCTAGGGCCTCGTCGCTGTGGTGTAATGCACCACTCAATTTTTGAGAAAAAAAGTATTAGAAATCTTTTCTCCTGTAACACAGGCTATAGGCTTTTTCAGTCAGAAAAAAAGAAGAAGAAAAAAAGGACTGAATAGAAACCTGAGGACGAGTACAAAGGCCTGTCTAAAACTAACTTCACCTTGACAGTCACTGGCCACAGGCCATCCAAATGAAATACGAAATTTTATCAATGAACATGAATTATTCACCAAGTCTATCAATAATTCCTTGAACCAGTTCTGAGTTCCAGAGAACAGACAGGTTGCCTATAGAGCGTTGTCTACATGTCAAACAGACCAACGCTTCACAAACGGAAACCATTCCAATCCCCTCCAAACACACTTTATCAAGATCTTTATCAGATCTTGTCTTATTGCAAACAATAAAGAGTTTAATTGAAAAATGTACAGTTTGGATGCAACAAACAAAACGGTAGTCATTAATAGAAAAGAATTTAGAGTTTCACTGACTTTTGGGGAGAAGCAGTGTGATGAGATGGGAAATGGATGGAGCAGAATGAGCATTTGGTATTTCAGACAGGTCATTAAGATTGTCTCCTGATTACAGTGCAGGTATCTGATTAGGAAGCATGGTTTCACACCTGTCGGTGGGATATGCTGAGTGTATGTTATCAGAACAAAGCTAATTACATCCACAGCATTGTCACAGAAGAGCCAAAAATTACTTCCTTTTTGATCTCCTAACCTTACTGATGATGAGCCAGAGGACAAAGCCGTTTCACAGGGCCAGAGTGTTGCTACACCTCCAGCTGAGATTCTGATTAGACTCTATGTTGCTCTGTTATACATTACCCACCCGCTAACTCCCAGTTTTGTTCACTCTGAAATGTTTTAGCAGAGAATCACTGCTGTTTTATTACTTATTCCCCCTCTGTCATTTTTGTGGCAAAGTCACGATTTATAACTCAGAATAAAAAAAGGGTGATATGGAAAAAAACCTACAGACATTCAGTTAAAGTGCGCTTTGTTACAAATCATTTATTTCATGACACAGGCTGTCAACGACCACAAGAATTAAAGTGATTTTTAAACAAGCAATCAATTTTCCTAAAAGGGCTTATTTTTCATTGGTTGATTTGTCCTTACAGAAAGACCTTGGCACATACAGCAGGATGTAATGCAACGCAAATACAATTAACATGTTATCATTGCTAACAACTGGTTAAACTACGGTATACTGTTTTACTGAAAACTAGTTTCACATTACATAAATAACAACACTCAGTAGGGACATTTCTCTAAAGAACAACATACACATGTGTATGTGTAAAAAAAAAAAGAAGTAACAAACCATTTGTAATTAGAGTATAGCATAAAGTCAATTAAACTTCTGGGATATTGATCCGGTCAGTTAAGTAGCAGAGGAGGTTGTTAATCAGTTTCAGGTGCATTGATGTTATTGAAATTAACAACAGGTGCGCTAGAGGGGCAACAACGAGACAACACCTAAAACAGGAATAGTTTTACAGGTGAAGGCCACATTTTTCCCTCTTCATCTTTTCTGACTGTTTTTTCCAATAGTTTGCATTTGGCTAGTCACTACTGGCAGCCTGAGGTGATACCTGGACCCTACAGAGGTTGTACAGATTAGTCCAATCCTCCAGGATGGCACATCAATACGTGCCATTGCCAGAAAGCTTGCTGTATATCCCAGCACAGTCTCAAGAGCATGGAGGAGATTCCAGGAGACAGGAAGTTGCTCTAGGAGAGCTGGACAGGGCCACAGAAGGTCCTTACCCCATCAGCTGGGCCAGTATCTGCTCCTGTGTGCAAGGAGGAACAGGATGAGCACTGCCAGAGCAACACAATGACCTCCAAGAGATTACTGGTGTGAATGTCTCTGACCAAACAATCAGAATCAGATTTCATGAGGATGGCCTGACGTCCTCTAGCCGGCCCTGTGCTCACTGCCCGGCACCATGCAGCCCGATTGGCATTTACGATAGAATACCAGAATTGGCAGGTCCACCACTGGCGCCCTGCACTTTTCACAAATGAGAGCAGGCTGAGCACATGTGACAGACGTGAAAGAGTCTGCAGAAGCCATGGAGAAAATTATGTTGCCTGTAACATTATTCTAAATGAAATGAGACATATTAGATGATGAGACCATTTCTCAGCAGTCTTTTTACAAGAGGACATAACAGCAGCATTTTGGTAAAAATGCAACGTCAAGTAACTTAGTATGTAAAACAGAAGCATTCACTTATAAACAAATAAGTTAACTTATTGCATCAGGGTATTAAAGAAGCATTCACTATGGTAAAAGCTTGAGGCATAATCTGCAGTCTCAGTTGATCACAGTGTGGGCTGTTGTTTCCTATAAAAAAGGACTCTGTCTGCATGTGAAGTGGTGAGCAGACCTTTTAGTGAGTACCCATTGTCTAATCAGAGGACTAAAGAGGCACAGACCTGCCCACTCATTACATTTTAGCTCACAACTGCGTGTCTGACAAATGTCTGACTGACTGGCTTTACAAGCACGTCCACACAAATCCAGTCTTGTTATTATGTGCTGTGAGTATGTAGTGGGTGCTGAATAGTTACTGTCAGTCATTTCAGATCATACAAAAAGGTGCCATAAGACCACTAGCCTGACTATGACAATACCTTCTTGCACACAACAAAAATATAAGTGAGAGAATTTTATGCTGATGGCAGATTCCAGGGTGTAGTTCTCTTTAATTACTGAGAAAGCTGGGCGATCAGTGCTAATCAGGCCAGACCTGGGTCAAGCTAACTTACTGCATTTTTATAATCTAATGCACCTATTTAACATAAAACAGTCATAGATAGGATCTATATTTGAAAACATAAAAGACACTAAGTGCTTCTGCTGTAATTTAATACAGCAATGGGTCACTGCTGCACACCAGTCTAGGCTTTAACGTTAAGTTATCCAATACAGGTACAATATAATAATAATTTACATGCAATATTTTTGGAAATGATACTTAAAATGATAAATGCAACTTGCGTTTGTTTGTTTTAACCTGATGTTAGGTACATATTTAAGCAATTTACAGTGGTGATAATTTCCTCAGGGTGAATAAAATTAGAGGGGGAACTCATTTTAAAAGAGAAGATGTTTTACCATCCTTTAATACACAGGCCAGGGAGTGTGACACCGTCCATGATGGCCAAGATCACACATAGTCAGCACTGTAGACAGCCAGATGGCTTGGCCCAGAAAATTATGCCTTGTAACATCCAGACATTTGCAATTTATCTGCACTGAAAATAGCAGATTCATGTGCCAACTTTTGTTTAAAAACAAACAAACCAAAATCTTGGCTCACTTGGGGTCTTATGCCAGAAAGTCAATTTGAGTTTTCTGCTTTCTTTAATTGCATCAGCATTGCTGTGGTTCCACAAGCCAATCATAGTACAAGCTTTGGGATTCTGAAATATTTGGAAATGGGGGAAATTTTAATTAGTACTTTGTACTAAGGTCTGTAATGCCTTTAGAGGTAAATATTGGCACGCACACGTTGTTTGGTCTACAGCATGATAAAACAGCCTTTACGCTCCAGACAGCACTCATCCTCAGACCATGGAGACACAGATGTGATGCCAGGCAGGGGGATTCAGCCAGGCGTGGCAGAGTGCACAGAGAGCCAGAGGCCTGAGAAGACCTTTGTGGGGAGCTGGTACACACCAAGATTTACATTTTTCGAATACTGTCTGCATATTCACATGCAGATAGTGAGTGGCTGATCTGGATCGAATTCAGCAAAAAACAGCCAGACAGCTTAATACATCCAGGGAGACTCAGACGTGCCAGCGCACACAAAAGGGTTTATGATGAAGCCACAATTTTATCTTTCAAATGTCCATGAAATTAAATGATTTCCGAGACACTTTACTGAATGCCTCCATTCTATATCCATTTAAAATAGATTGGAAGAGGTGTCAGAGTTTTGTCAAGCAGCGAGGGTAGGTATAAGTATAGTTTGAAAAGAAGGAAAAAGTTGAAGTTTGCACAAAAGACCTGACAAGCCAATGAAGCACACTAAAAATAGTTCACCCTGTAGAAAGACAATCACACTAAATAAATCATTGCTATGTGAACTGCTGGATGGCAGAAGCCGCATATATTGTTCAAAATAAGCTTAAAATAAGAGAAGACCAAACAAAGCTTGGATAAAACGCTGTCGAAGTAGAAATGCTCTGTTCAAACAGCCAATGTGACCCCCCTCCCTTATCTTATCAGAAGGTGCAAAAGACACAGAGGGAGGTAATGCTTTTTATCTGTCATCCTCAGGACAGGGCACCATGCTTGGAGAAGTCATTGCCCTGCCATTTATTGGATAACTTGGACATGTCATACAAGAAAATCTCTCTGGATGTAATCATATACCTAGAGTCAATAATATAATGTAATGTGCAGTCCATTAAAGAATATAATAACTAACATAAAATAATTCTACAAAATACAAAGGTTATATCTTACGGAAGTGATAAATTCAGTGTAAATTCTGACCTATTCATAATGTCAGCCTTAGACTTAACCCTATAAAATATTCCTTACTAATTACACAGTTATTAAATGTAATTATTGCTAAACATTTAACAGTATTGCTCTTTGAATATATGAATTTGGAACCATCCTCATTTTTTTAAACTGGCTTTGCAGTTTTTATTAGTGGTTTGAAATCACTTTGGGATGGTATAATGAGAGGCTGGAACAGAATAAATTTTAATTTATAAAGTACACCTTGCAAGTACCAGGTTGGAACCCCCTTTACATTCAAAACTGTGTTAATTCTTCACTGAATAGCGTCATCAAGCTGCTGGAAACATTCCTCTGACATTCTGGTCCATATTGATATGACAACATTCCGCCGTTGATGCATTAACAACCAGTTGAACAGTTGTACCTAACAAAGTGACCGGTGAGTGTATATTTATGTACTTTGTGCAGCTTTTGTTTCAAAGCTGGGTATGCAGAATATGTTACACAATGAGTTCTGAAGCAGATAACTACAGTGACACCAAGCTCTGGGTTGGACATCACCAGACCCATCCATTCATCCATTTTCTTCCGCTTATCCTTTTCAGGGTCGCAGGGGGGCTGGAGCCTATCCCAGCTATCATAGATCTGTACAAATCTGTACAATTTGTACAGATCGCCAGCCTGTCGCAGGGCTAACAAAGAGAGACAGACAACCATTTACACTCAAATTCACACCTATGGGCAATGCAGACTCACCAATTAACCCTAACACCACTAACTGAATGTCTTTGGGCTGTGGGAGACTGAAACTGTGTACCCGGAGAAAACCCACACAAGCACGGGAAGAACAGACAAACTGCACACAGAAAGGCCAAGGTGGATTCAAACCCACTAACTTCCATGACCCTGAAGATTTTTTTTAAATTGACCATCACCATTTAATGCAATAATATGATGCTTTAATCTCATCTCCTGCAGTAAGTCTGTTTACATTCTTTTGTACACTTTCTGATATAGTGAAGGTGGAACATTCACTGTGTCTCATTACTGAACACTGGACAATTTTATTTATTTTTTCAGTCTTTACATTCTTTTAGTTCCTGTGAAAGAGGAACCAAAAAATGGTCTGAATTGAAGCATATAACAGACATTTTCTTTTTCTTAGCTTGATTTTACCTTGAGCTATACTGACTGGTTGCTTATTGGAGGAGAACACACAAGAACCCTTTGTTAACCAATTTCAGTTCAAGATGCACCCTAAAGAGCCAAAAGTGCGGTTCCATTTTTTTTGGCCAACCCATGTCAGAAATGTCAAAGCCTTACCACTGTATGTTTTTATTTTTTTTTTACACATTGATGCAACTCTAATCAACAACCTTATAGGAGCACCCCAGTAATTTAGTAATTTCTTGCAAGCAAGCCCATATTGGGAGAACCGAGGTGACATCAGAACAACAAAAGCCATTTTAATACTGAAACATAACCCTGCTACAGTTTTAAAGACTACAGTTATTGTTGTAGCAGATGAGCAGGAGGGCTCTATTAACTCTCTACAAAATCACAATCTTCATATATTGCATGAGACTCATGCACCCAAATATATAAACATGCTTAAAAGTTTTTAGTTTTTGCTACTACACATTCTAGTATTAGAGTGTAGTGCAGTTCTGATAATGGCTCCTCAAAGTGATGTCACCAAGTCTGCATGGCAGTCATATTAAGAGCTGGTCAGATTCACTAAATACTAAAGAAAGGCGCTTCAGCTCTTCCAAGACCATCACTGTTCAGGGAGGTCCTTTAAAAAAGGACAGGAAATAACAGCACTCCATCTAAATGACAAGAGAATCCATCCTTCCATCCAGCCAGCCATTCGTTCAAGAAAACAAATGATCAATATGAATATGTATATTTATTTTGCAAGGCATTTTTCCATGTCACCAACAGTATGATAAACCAACAGGTCAGTGAATATTAATATGACATCCATCCATCCATTTCAAGTGGAGTGGAGCCTGTAGCCTATATATTCCTATATACAAAAAAATTCCAATTATATATTTTTCCAGTGGGTTTTCCATGTTTATGCTGCCTTCATCATCAAAGACTGTAAAAATGCACATGCCAAACTATTAAGTCATCTAAGTAAGTGCAGTTGGATTCTCTGAGCACTCTGGCTTCCTCTTCCAAAGTCCTAATGAATTATCCTTCACATCTTTCTCAGAAAAGAAAATGAACAGGCTGCCCATTGGCTGCCTGGCTCCTATGGCTTTGCCTCTCAATGCTGACATGCAATACTTTCTCATGCAGCACTTGGAACAAAGAGGTATTCAATTCAAGCACTGAAAATCATGTTTATAGATGGAAGAAATGGATGTGACCACACATCCACATTCATTTAGTGTTTTGTATTCTGTTGCACAGAGCATGTGTGTCAAAATATGCATCATCAAGTGAGACTAATGTCTAACGAATGCTTGGCTAAACTGTAGGATCTCAGTCTTGGCATTGCTCAGTTGGTTTTAGAGGGACTGAATAGGGTCCGTTCATTTTAGCTGCCAAAAGGATTAGGCTATTTTCTGCTCTACTCAACTCAGCTCAGCTGTGGCCTCAGGCAGGTCTGTTCAAATGGTTACAGTGGAGTGAGAAGTGGAAATAGCTTCATTGTGTGGTTGAACACAGAGGTTCTGTTTGAAGCATTGTAAGGAAGATGAGAAGAGCTTGTTTAATATTTCAGATTTTAAACACTTGGCACTGAGTAAACATGCATTATATCCTTTCCTCTTCTGCCTACTCATAATGATGACAGCCTGCTCATCAATACGATGGGCAGGAGGCAAGGAAGCACTTTGGAGACGTTGTCTGTTCATCATAAGGAAACTTTAAATAGACTGTAGCCTGACTTTCCAGTCCATCTGATTTGCATGGCTTTGTGTGGGAGGAAACTTGTGGATTTGGAGGGACATGCATCTTATTTTAGAAAGAAGACCAGAAATCAAAATGTCCTTTTAAAAAAAATAATTTATTACTGTTGGGTAGCATAGTAACAATCTAGGAACCCATCAGCTACTCAGCTGACTCAGCCCTCTGGGGCAATAGCTGATTTTTCACTGTAACCAGGATATCTGGATAACTGATAACAGATATCTGGCTCAAGATAATGATTACTGTTTAGGATGCAGATGAATTTCAAAAAGTTAACAAAAATCGAAATTGTCAGATGGGTAATCAGTTGCCAGATTGAATTTTAGTAAATGAAATCCCTCTGTTCCTCTCTACAAAGACTGCTGACCTGCATGCAACCAAAGCCTGCTCAAATATGTTTGTTAATACTTGCAGGCTATACATGTAAAAAAAAAACATCTTCCAACACACCTCCATCTTTACAGCTCATCTGTCCATCCATCAAAGTGATCAGTAGTGTCACTTCAACTAGAGGGGTGTTTAACTCAGGAGTCCTAGCTCCCAATCTCTATAACTTACACCTCTTAAAATGTTTATAGAATAGCAGATTCAACTGCAAGATGCTTTGCTTTAACAAAACTAATATCTTAAAAACAGAAAACCAGAGGATTCAGGTTTAAGAGTGGGTTCCCTGCCAACATCACCTCTCACAAGCCTGCCTGGCAGTCTGGAAAATAAACAGGCTTTCCCCAGCAGAATAAACAAGACAAGGGAAAGGAGAATTACAGTATTCAGGCTAGATAGAGGCTGGCAGCTTTCTAAACAATAATTGATAAACCGTGTGTAAACAGTGCAGAGCATTTATCTTCAGCATGCAATAGCCAGAAAAAAATAAGAGAAAATGATGTTGTGTGTGCATGTTGACTACATTTTTTTTTTCTGATTATTTCTTTATTCATACCACAATACAGCAGTTAAGGTTAGAGCCAGATAAAACTTTTGGCAAACTGGAAGCAAAGTTTAGTTGTTTATGCACTTGGTAGAGAGTATGTCTAACATATACAGTGACAGGGTAAGGACAAAGAACTGCTTCCAATCAGACACTACAAACTGCACTATAGCTTGCCTATTTAAATAACTTCTGCTCCTTCAACCATTAAGCTCTTATGTGAAAAAACACACTTGATAAGCAGCAGTTCAAACAATGCCAGTTCCACAAAATGCTATGCTCTAAAATGTCTCGTAAGCAAAGTCAACACAGCCAGGTACGACCTGCTGTGTCAAACATTATAACAAAAGCATTAAAGCAGATGACGCATCAGGAAGCCGTCTACTTTGATTTGCGCCCTCCTTCAGCTTGATTTTTCCCGCATCAGGCACCACACTGACACAGATTTATTACCTCCATAAAGACTTAGATATGCATGCAGCCTATGTACAGCTGGGATGTAGATTTCCAAATGACAGGACAGGCATTTGGGCATAGAAAAATGGTTCACTTCAGGCCTTAGCCACTTGTCTTGGCCAAGGACACAGTGCCTGCAGATGGTATTTAACTCTTTTTCTTTTTTCTGGTGTTGTAGTCCAATTTCAAATTGGACTGAGATATGTTTTCAGCCACTAAGTACATAATAAGACCCAATGACATAAAAATGTTTTCAGTTGTGTTGAAAGAAAAACACAAACATTTATCCTCCGCAGCTCGTGACCTTTTACCTTTTCATCTTAGCAATCTAATTAAATTAAGGCAGTGGTAATGTCATGAATTAACTACTAATGTAACTTTGGACGATTTACAATAAAAACCAACAAAACCCTCAGTTTATTTTCTGCCTGATACAGGCGGGCCTACTTTATGATCTTTCCCTCACTTGAAAAAATAACACACTTTCTACAAACCTGGTACATGTTGAGCACATTATTTGAAAGGTAAACTCCTATTTAAAATCAATATCAAAATTTGTTACAATATTTTATATATATATGTACACACACTCACTGCTAGTATCAGGTTGGACCCCTTTTTCCTTCAGAGCTGCCTTAATTCTTTATGGCATAGATCCAAAAAAGGGCTAGAAACATTCCTCAGAGATTTTGGTCCATATTGACACGATAGCATCACACAGTTGCTGCAAGTTTGTCGGCTGCACATCCATGATGGGAATGTTCCACCACATCCCAAAGGTGCTCTCCAGGATTGAGACCTGGTGATTGTTGAGGACATTTTTGGGGTACAGTGAACTCGCTGTCATGTTCAAGAACCCAGTTTGAGATGATCTGAGGTTTGTAACATGGTGTGTTACCCTGCTGGAAGCAAACATCAGAAGATGGGAACACTGTGGTCACAAAGGGATGGACATAGTCAGCCAATCAGCCGTCTATCGCAGCAGAAATCGAGACTCATCAGAGGAGGTGACATTTTTTTTCAATCTTCTATTGCCCAATTCTGGTGAGCCCCTGCAAAATGTTTCCTGTTCTTAACTGTCAAGACTGTCACCGACAGTGTGGTCTTCTGCTGCTCTAGCCCATCTGCTTTAAGGTTCAATGTATCACGCTCTGCATACCCTGGTGATAATGAGCGGTTATTTGATTTACTGTCGCCTTCCTGTCAGCTCAAAGCAGTTTGGCCATTCTCCTGTGACCTCTGGCATCAACAAGTCATTTTCACTCCCAGAACTGATGCTCTCTGGATATTTTATCTTTTTTGGAACATTCTGTAAACCCCAGAGACGGTTGTGTGGGAAAATCACAGTTTGTGAACCACTCAAACCAGACTCTCTGGTACCAACAACCTTATAATATCTACAGTCACTTATATCACCTTGCTTCCCCCACTCTGATGCTCAGTTTGAACTTCAGCGGGTCGTCTTGACCATGGGCCTAAATACACTGGGCTGCTGCCATATGATCGCCTGATTAGATGTTCAGGTTAATGAACAGCTGAACAGGTATGTCTAATGAAGTGGCTTGTGAGTGTGACAGAAAAACATTTAAAATCATAAGAGAATACAATCTCTTTAATGTTTAATCTGCAAGTAATCAAGTAGGAAATGAACAGGGGGGAAAAAGAACCCTAATAAAAGTTACATATTGCTTTACCTCTTAAAAAATTCCCACCCGATGCAGTGTGTGCCAGCCCAACACTAATTAATGTCAGAACAAATGAATAATTTTATGAAATTAAAATTAAAGTGTGAATCTAGCGCAGAGTGGGTGCATTTGCATTCCCTCATCCTGTGTCTTTTTGCTGAAGAATTGCTTTTATGATGAGAGAAACACATAGCCATGTGCCACCAAGGACAAAGGAAGAAAAGCATGCAAACACTTTTCTTAGCTTTTCTCAATGTCATCATCCAGATTAGCCACCAAACCTTTATCCTTGAGTTTAACCAGTTAGAGTAGTATTCAGTGGATGATGGGCTTATTTGTAATGAAGGACATAAGGCTGTTTAGCATGCCAGCCATTTTCTGATAGACTGTCACTAAAAACTTTTCCATGCAGGCATGTGGATCTCAGTTAATGGGGCCCTTTGAAAAGTTCTCTATAGGAGATAATAGGTCACTACAGGGACGTTAGAGAAACAGAGTATATGGTATGTGGGTGGCTGAATACATTTGAAGAAGAGGGGGCAGTAACCAGAACTGAATTGTCTGGCTATTCATACTGTATGTACCTTGAGAAGCTCAAACCTTTTTCCCCCCATTTGCCTGCAATAATATAAGCTATTATTTAAAAAAAATGAAAGAGACCAATGAATCACCACAGCTTTGCACAAATGAAAACAACTGAACTGAAAATCTGTACAGTACTGTGTAGTTTTGATGTGTGATGAATATAATTTATTAAGATGTGTGTATGCATTTATAGTGACAGAATGCCAAGAGAGTGATCTACCTGTATTATCCTTAATTTTCACCTTGTCAAGAATTCAGAGGTGAGGGAAAATGCAAAAGTGAGCTCATCTTGCTCACTCAAAATATTAATGCTCTTAGTTGACTGGTTTATAGAGCTCGGATAAAATAAAATACAACTCAAATATATCTTAAAGATGAGTTGCAAAATCCTGTACTGCACAGATTTCCAAAGATAACTTTCCAAAAATTAAAAAAAGTTGGAACTGTGTGAAATATAAATAAAAGCAGAATCCAATGGTTCAGAACAGCGATGGGAATTGAGAACTGGTGCCACTTGAGAAGCGGTTCCAAATTTCCCAAAGCATCAGAATCATATGCCTCTGAGCTCATCAATTCCTTTATTGATGTGTGCAGGTCCTGCCAAAAGACACTGATTGCAAATAAACAACACTATACACGTGAGTCTACTGCCATAAGAAGGAAACATGGCAGAGAGGAAGAAGTGGTCCAAAGCATGGCTTTATTTCACTAAATAAATAAATAAAATAAAATAAAATAAAATAAATAACACTAGTTGTAATGCCTGCTAAATGATTACTTGAAGTAGGAGTGAGAACACACCAGCAACATGGTGAAATGTCTGTCTACACAACATGGGAGTGCCAGATATTTGCTTAGCACATTTTTCTTTGACAAAGAAAGCCTAAATGAAAACAAAAGCTATACAAATATTCTCCAATTTCTTTCATTTTAGATGTTGACCAAGAGACTGACGCTACAGCTAGCATTAGGCAGTATTTCGTTTAGAAAATTGGGTTAAAAAAATCAATAAGGTAATCAATAAAGAATTGGACCGATAAGCAGAATCAATAATTGCACTGGCATCAATAAAATCTTATATTTAAACCCTATATTTAATTCTGAACAATGCAAAGACAACAGAAAGGTTGAAACTAAAACAAAAAAATCTGATTTTGAATTTTCTAGTCCCAAGAAGTTGGGACAGGTGGATGTGGTCACTCACTGTGTTGCATCGTCTCTTCTATATACAGCACTTTGTAAGAGTTTGAAAACCAAGGAGATTAAAGTCCACAGTATTAAAACTAAAGTTTTCACATGGTTCTATCAAACAGAATTTAAGTTGGTTTAGTGCATCATTCAGTGCATTATATTTTTTTAAAAAGGCAATACAATAACGTTTGCCACATCACATCATTTTGATTTAAATTACATGTTAGAGACGATCCTAACATTTCTGGAAACAGTGTTGCCATGTTAGCTGGGTTAGACTGTCAGAGGAATGTCTGACAAAAACAAAGTTTATTAAAACTGTGCTGTGATAAATAGTCATCAAGAGTTTCATTTAACATATCCAGAGTAAGACTGATAAATATCCATGCCATTATCAGAATTAATACCCCTACTCTGATAATGATAAGCACAAATATTTTATTGATGAAGCACAAATGAATTACTGGCCTTCAAGTAAATGTGCACTCCCTCCAAGAATAACTGCCAACTCAAGACAGAGCGTCTCAATGGAAAAAGGCCTGAGATGAGAATTGAAAAATCAGCCTTGCGTGTCATCAGTACAAATGAACTGGCTTTCATGACTCGGGAAAAATGCCTTCCTCTGAATCTCCTCTGCTTTTTGTTGTCCTATGAATATATTCATATAATCTCCTTGTGAGGGGGTTGTGAGCATTACTCACTGTCAGCTTGTATTGCTTTGTGGAGATTTGCATAACTCATTGGATATAATTTGTCCACAGGTCACTCCAAACACTGATGCTCTACACTGTAGACACACAGACACACCCTTGCTTTTCATTTCAGACTCATATAATGATGCCATGTAAGATAATTACTCTAGCAATTCAGTAGTCAAATGTGTGTGAGTGCAAACCGGTGCATTTCACGTTTTTATTATGTGTGTGAATGTGCGTTCTCAAAATAACAGCATGGTGCAATTGGTGATCTGTAGTAAACCGAGTCAGGGAGCAATCCCCTCCAGTAGCGCTTTGTTCGATCAGCAGGACAGAGTGGGATCTACGATACACTGACAGGAAGGGCTGGATTTGCTCTGCATGGCTGCTCAAGCTGTCGGCAAGGACAAGGAACAGGCGTCTGTGCAAAAATTGCAGATGCCAGCCTCTTTCAAGATGAATAAATACTGCAGATGAACAGTTATTTTGGATGATAACAGGGGAAAAATAGCAAAACTACCTGAACAACAGAAGCTGCTTTAAGAGACATAAGTCAATGCAAAAAAAAGCTACTGTAAAGAAGTAGCTCTTTTTCAAAAGCTTTGCTAATTTCTTAAAACTTATTAAGCTCGTTTGGCTTCTCCTTCTGACCAATTGCAAGTGGATACTGCGCTTTGAAACAAAAATAACAAAGAAAAGCAAACAAACAACTACAAAAAGACTTAGTGGCAGGCATGCTAGAAAAGAGAGAGATTTGAGACAAATCCTGCTGTGCATTTCAGAGGCGGGATGTAGCTTCTCATCTGCTCCGGGGAGGATTGGACAAAGGCAGAGGACCATGGTGTTTGGAGAAACGGGGAGAGAGGAGGGGATGAGCGATAAGGATTCACTCTTGCTGACGCTTTAGTGTTCCATCAATAAAATGGGGCAAATATGTTTTAATGTAATCATCAAAGACCGGAAGGGAAGAGCACCAGTCAATGGGGGCAAGTAAACAAAAGCTGTATTAGCAACAGATAAGTGGCATTTTGTTTGCGGGGCTTTACAGGCTGAACCTTAGAATGCTGCTACAGCAGCTTGACTTGTATAGTGAACCAAGAAAAAAGGGGAACAATCTTTCAAGACATTTCAGGATGACTGCACCACTGCTTTCAAACTTATATAATTGGTTTCTAAATGCAAATGCTTGAGCCAAAAGCACAGGACCAAAAGCTGTATATTTCCTTTCTCACCAGAGCTATTTATTCACTGTCAGTTACAACTTACAGGAAGCTAGACCCAAGTAAGAAAACAAGAGCTGGAAAACAAGTGTTTGGTAAAAACGAACCAAAACCATTTCTCAGATAACAAATGTGCACACTCATATTCACAAATTAATAATAGCTGTTAGCAAAAAAACTCCTTTCAAGGTTGCTGGTAGATTACCTGTTCTCATTTCGCTGTGTGTATCTTGGTTGGGGGTCAGCATCTCCATCATTAACATCGTAGCTGGCCTCAGGGTCCTAAAAGAGAAATAAAAAAGGTTCTGACACCAATCAAGTGATTTTACATTTCTTTTAAAGAAGTGGTTTAATTTAGCTGTCTCGACTCAGTCATAATTTTTCTCTGAAAAGTTCCTGAGTAAATGTTTCTTTTTAAAAATTCAGAAGCTGTATGGTTGTGTATTTAGTATTCACCTCAGTTTTGGATGATTTCGATACAGCAGAAAAGGAAATAGATTAAGTGATATTTTGCCATTTGTTTTCATAAATGTAAAAACACTGTATTTACTATAATTCCTACTGAAATAGTTAAGAACTCAAATGCTTATAAAAAAGGGAAAGCTTCAGTGAAACATAGCATGAGACTCATTTTTTTTTTTTTTTTTTAAAAGCTGCCCTTTTTTCCTTTTATCAGCAGTGGGAACAGCCATTTTTCTCCCTGGTTTTAGAAG
>VUQK01021994.1:1501-15233 GCA_015106715.1 Bujurquina vittata | reverse complement strand
TGGGGTTGGGTGGGTGGGGGGGGGGGGGGGGGGGGGCAGCAGTTATTCTGAGCATTTTCTGGGATATCCACTCCTGAAAAAGACTGGCAACTGTCTTGAATGCTTTTCTCTTTTAAATAATCTTTAAGGTTGGAGTTCCTCGATTGATGGGCGACAGCAATTACTTCTCTAAGATCACTGCTGATCTCTCTTTCTTGTCACTGAGTCAACACACACCTGGATGCCCCCAACTGCCAAAACTTCTGCTCACACTTGATAATGACCAGTTAGTCAAATGCATTTTATTAGTAGCACCTGGCTGCTCCTTAACCTCTTAATTCCCATGGAAGCAGTTTTTCACACCCTGCTTCTGCATTTTAGGTTAATTTTTCCTAAATAATAACACAGTCTAATGTGTTATGTATCTATGTCATGTATTTACCTAATTTAAATACTTGCTGACAACCGGATGATTTTTTTTAAAATAAAGTTCAACTCGTTGTCATTGTACAAACAATGAAATGAGGATTTCAGATCACTCATCCAGAGTCAAGCATCTGCAGTTATGCAGCCAGAGACTGGACCTACCGTTAGGCAATGTGGTTTAAGTGTCTTGCCCAAGGACACAATGCAACCCAGGGACAGGGCTTAAACCTGCAACCTTCCGACTGAAAGGCAAGCGCTTACCCACTGCGCCACTGCCACACATTTAAATGTAAATGCTGATCTTTTTAACTGTATAATGTTTTTCTCTTTGGCAAGCTTAAAAACTCATGGAAATTGAAACATCTTAGATCAGACCGTAATGTGTGAGTGCTGTGATCATTAGGCAGTTTTATTTTGTTGGTGTTCAGACGTTGACTGTTGTGGATGTGTGATGTGGTTTCCAGTGTTTGTATGGCTGAGAACGGTGTTAAGGTTCAGCTTGCAGTGGGGCATGAGCAGCGTCCACCTTCAGGCTATTTGTTAAAATGTTGATGCGGTTCCTGTAATTATGTTGTGCAGGGATTATGGGGAGTTGCAACAAAGCTGAAATCTTGTCATAGTTCAAGAAACATTTTAGAGTAATGAGCTGCTAGTTGTGATTAAAGCAGAAACAATAAGTAAAGGAATATAATCACGGCTAAAGATCAGCATTGTGTTACAGTCCTGTGAGATGTTTTACTGCTGTTGTGGTTTACAGTAGGAACACTGTAAAATAACAGGTTTGCTACTAATTTACTGTAATGGTAAATTTCTCACACCCTAGCTGATGGGATTTTGCATATGGATTATATAAAAACACATTAAGTAAGTAAACACTTTAAGTGCAAATGTTCAGATTACAGCATCAATAATGTTTAAATAAAAGATCCAAACTGTCTCTTTTCAACCTGTACATGAGTACAGTTGATAAAAACAGGTGTTCCCAGATTTAAAGATCGTCTATACCTTAAGGTAAAATTTTATCATCTGCAAAACCTGGACAGTCATTTCAGCATTAGAGTAACAATATTTTCAAATTGCATAACAGTCAGATTATCAAATTACTCATTGTTTTTGACCTCCTTAACAGTTCAGTGTCAGTGTTTTGGCTTGAAGGGGGCGAATGTGATTTAAATTTGCAGTCTTTAAAAGTTTGGAGTTAACATTGTCAGATTTTGCTGCTGTAATGATTAGAAAATTGAGCAGCACTCTCAGTCAGTACAAACGTCACCGGTCTTGTTTGGCTTCATGACTCTTTCTGCCACATCCTCACTCACCTTATCTGAACCAGAGAAAAACAGCAACACTCCTCGCTAAAAGAATTACATTTGAATATTCATGATTTTGGTCAGTGTAAAAGTTGCATTTTATCTTTTGGGATTTTTTTTAATTAGTAGCCTCAGAGCAGACTACTTATATGATTTGACTGCAATTAGACACCATGACCCTGTACAGCCCTGCTCACAATTTTACATGTCGTCATGTGATGCTGACAAGTGAAGTTTCTCCCTCTAATTTAACATTAAATATAAAATACTAAAAATGAACACAAATTCTCATTTAAGGCTCCTGAAGCACATGCTGATGTCTGTAAGTTATCTTGTCAGTTTGTTACCAAAATCCCCCCTACAATGTGGCATTTACAGTGACACGCAGACAAAAGGAAGACACTTTAGTTATGCAGAAGCAGTTTAACACCAGTCAATCTTTTTTTCCTTACGGCTTTGTGGCAGTGGCGCAGTGGGTAGGCGTTTGCCTTTCAGCTGGAAAGTTGCAGGTTTGAGCCCTGTCCCTGCATTGCGTTGTGTCCTTGGGCAAGGCACTTAAACCACATTGCCTAAGGGTAGTGCTGGTCTCTGGCTGCATGACCGCAGATGCTTGTCTCTGGATGAGTGATCTGAAACCCTCATTTCACTGTGTTCCTTGTGCGCACAATGAGTTGAACTTTTTTTTTTTTTAATCCAAATTAAGACCACATGTGTTGAGAGCTGCCGGAGCTGTCATACGCCCTGCACTGATCACCGGTCTATTACAGAGATCACAGTTTAACCTTCCGCCTATCTAATACAGGGTAACCTAACAGCTGGTACTCTATATTCACACAGGGGAACATGCAAACTCCTCACAAAAGGACCCCAGACTGGATTCAAACACAGGACCTTCTTGCTGTGAGGCAGCCAGACACCACCATGTCCCCCACAGTTTAACCTGTTAGGAAAATATGTTCAACACTGGCACCCACTTATTTTAAATTAGTTCACCCATTAATAATTTGAGTACTTATTTCAGGACGGCTCAACTTTCATTTTTTCACTCAAGGAAGCCCCCCCCCCCAGTGAGATATTGAAATCAAAGCATGTTCTCTGATGCCTTACCCGCCTACTTCCCATTTTATGGATGCAAAAGTTCTGCTGGGGTGACTGACGAGTGTCTGTTTGTAAAAAGGGGAAAGAAAGTGCATGAGTGACCCTCTCTGTACTCTATTCTTTCTGCCAAAATGACCAAAAAGAAGCCTGGGTGGATGCAGCTATCACAAAAGCTTTGTTCCTTTGATATCCCTGTAAAGACTGGCTATCAATGAAACTCAAGAGTTGGGCTTAGGGAGGAACCTGAGGGAATATCATGTTCACTGTCTTGTGAGGCTTTAGTTGTATAACGAACCATGCGCTCTGTGCCTCTTGATAGAAACATCAGGAGGTAGGATTATGCATATTAGCGATCTCCCTCTGTTCTCCCCTCTGCTTTCAGGGCTTAATGTTAACATCTGCACACGGAGCGAGAGCCACAGATGAGCTGGAAGACTGGGCTGAAAGTCTTCCATTCAGATGATTTATCTGATCACTATAATGGACTATGCAAGTTATTTCGATGACATTATAATGGAGTCTGAAGGGGAGAGAGGCTCGGGTTCTTTGGTGTTGATAGAAGCTGAGTCACTTAGGCCTACAGTACTTGATTTTCATCATGGAAAAAAAAAAATCAACCACTTCACGAAAAAGACCTTTAATTTTTGAAGCCACTCAATTAGCAGTGATATTTTTCATTTTTTTTTATCTTTGTTTGTTAAGCCCTTCTTATTAATAGTCAAATTCCAACAAAGCTGTGGATCATTTCAGATTTTTAAATTAAAATAAAACCAGAGCCCCATAATTATTCAACATCAGCCGTCATTATTCATGCATTTGGACCCTTCAGCTGTTGTTTACACTGATAAAATCCATTTGCTGTTTGAATGTGTAAGAGGGAGTTTGGATAAGCAACAGGGCACAAGCAGAGGTGTGGGAGCTTTGGGAGGCAGTGAGCATTCATTATTTTTCATGCTCTGGGTCAAAACTATGCTTGTGTGGGCTGGGCTGGTAATATGATGAAAATTTACACGCTTCCTGGAAACCAGGTGAGGCTGCAGGATGTTTTTTGGCTGTTAAAAGCTCCCATTTGAATAAACATGGGTTTAAACTGAGGATGAAATGAAACCAGATGCCCTGTGGGGATTGTTTGATCAAATTTTTATCCTTTCTCCTAGCCTGTTGTAGAAAAATAAAACAGCTAACATTATTGGCAAAATATTTCTTCTTTGAATATAAGATCCGATCCTCACCTTTGAGGCGACTTGGTTAAGGTAGATTCTATGGGTGTGGTAGCATCAGTGCATTACTGAATCACTCAGTTTGGACCATCTCGTAAAATGGCTCCCTCTGGTGGTCACTTTTAGTTTTAACAACACTGCAAGATAAATCTGCTGGGAATTGTTTGGATGAGTGACAGCATAAGTGAAAGCCCAATTCGGAGGGAAAGAAAACGAATCAAAACCTAAAGTTACCAGACACTTCGTTAGGTACAATTTTTCAACAGCTTTTGAAGGCACATGACTAAGAGGCTGCACTCTATGTTGTCAGATGACTCCCACCCCATGTATGGAACTGTGGCAGCCTTGAGTAGCTCCATTAGTGACAGACTGCTGCACCCCAAACGTCTTAGAGAGCGCTATCGCAGGTCCTTCCTGCCTGCAGCAGTGAGACTCTTTACCCAGCACTGCTCCCAGACTTAAGGCTGTTTTTTATGTTTATATCCAAATTTGATGTCTATATTTTTCTACTGCCTGTATTGTATAGTTTCTTTTTCATTTCTTTTCTTTTCTTTTCTTTTCTTTTCTTTTCTTTTCTTTTCTTTTGTACATATTGTATTGCATTTTTTTATTTATTGTTATCTTTTTTTAATACTTTCTTATTGGGTCTCCTCATAGTATTTAGTGTATTGTATTTTTTTATTGTGTCTGTACAACTGTTGCCACTACTACACTGAAATTTCCCCATTGTGGGACAAATAAAGGGATTTTCTATTTCTATTTTCTATTTCTAAATATCTAATCAGCCAATCACATTGCAGTAACTCAGTGGATTTAGGCACGCAAACAGTCAAGAGGGGCTGCTGAAGTTCAAACAAAACATCAGAATATAGAAGAAAGGTGATTTAAGTGACCTGGAATGTGGTATAGCTGTTGGTGGCAGACAGGCTGGTCTGAGAAGTTCAAAAACTGTTGATCTATTGAGATTTTCCCACAAAACAATCTCTATGGGTTTACAGGAAATGTTCCACAAAAGAGAAAATATCCAGTGAGCATCAGTTCTCCAGGTGAAAATACCTCGTTGATACCAGCAGTCAGAAGAAATGGACAAACTGTTTTGAAGTGAGTGACAGGAAGGCAATAGTAATTCCAATAATCACTTGTTATAACCAAGGTGCGCAGAAGCTCACATCAAACCATGAAGCAGATGGGCTACAGCAGCAGAAGACCACAGTCAGCATAGTTCACCAAAACTGAAAAACAAGACTGGAAATACACTGCCTGGTCTGATGGATGTCAACTGCTGCTGCCACATTCAGATGGTAGGGTCAGAAGTTGGCGTAAACATGAAAGCAACATGGATTCATCCTGCTTTGTATCAACAGTTCAGGCTGCTTGGGTGGTGTAATGGTGTGAAGGATATTTTTTGGCACACTTTGGCTCCTTAGCATTAACCTAGCATCATTTAAATGCCACACTTTAGCTCAGTATTGTTGCTGACCATGTCCATCCCTTTTTTACCAGTGTTACCCAGCTTCTGGTGGCTGCGTCCACCAACACGTCACAAAGCTCAAATCACCTGCTTTCTTGAACATGACAGTCAGTTCACTGTACTCAAATGGCCTCCAGTCACCCGATATAAAGCCGTTAGAGAGCACCTCTGGGATGTCGTGGAAGACTGACATCATGGATGTGCAGCTGACAAATCTGAAGCAACTGTGTGATGCTGTCATGTCAATGTGAACAAAAATCTCAGGAATGTTTCCAGCATCTTGTTGAATCTGTGCCATGAAGAATTAAGATGGTTCGGAAGGCAAGAGAGGGGGTCCAACCTGATACTGGCAAAATGTACCTAATAAAGTAGCCAGGAAGTGTATACATGAAACCCTCATATAACTCGTGTTTCAATAAACAATGCACACAAGCCAAACCACTGCTAGATTTGTACATTAGAGTGATATACTGAAGCTCTAATGTATTAGTAGCTTAGTGATTACAATAGTTGGGAAATGTTCACTTTTCAGTTTAGAAACCAGTGTGCCAGAATTCAAAATAAAATCTCTTGTCCTCTAAAGACTAAATGATGGGGAAAAAAGTTTTTCATTGGTCATTTAAAGGATCAGTCGGGGAATGTTTTCCAATTTGAAACATATTCATCAAAGACCAAAAGACCAAGACCATTATAAGTCCATGTATCCAAAGGCTTGTTGAGCCTTAGTTCTGGAAATACAACTTTGTGTAACTAAAAAAAAAAAGTTGGCAAAGATATCCTTTAGTTTAAAACAGTCAAGGAGTTTAAGAGTGCCAACAAGGGATGTAAAGTATCACTAACAACTTGATTTTGGTCTTTTTGCTGACACCACATTCCTTATTATAGGCAAAGAATAATTATAGGACAATAAAACAGCAATAAGTTACAAAATAGTTCAATTTAATTGTTGCTCATGTCCTAGTACAGAAATATTGTACTTTTTAAACATTCGTTCAATAACTGGATTTGCCAGTGCTGCCTTGAAGTGGCATTAAAAGAAATTTGCAGCGTTTACAGTCAGCTCTCCTCAGATAACCTCAATAAGCAAACATGTTCTCTCAACTATAAACCTCCACAAGACAAATAAATAGCATTATTTAAATGTAGCAAAGAAACAAGTGCCCCAAGCTTGAATATCTTACAGACAGCACAAAGCAGAAGTTCTTTAGGTTTGATGACAAATGTTTTTACTGTGCACTGGCTGTTGTAAACTACAATGATAAGCCAAAGCTTTTTCCTTTTCATTTTCCTTGGTTGGCTTTTCAATTAAGAAAGGATAAGCTCCCAAAACAAATTGTTTTTGGGAGATTATGAATTAAATGTAAGATTAAAAAAAGGAGATCAGGCTCTTTCACTGAATCCTTGTTAACTATTTGCAAAATGGCACAAGATTATAGATCTTTAATCAGTGTAAATGAAAAATTATTGCCCCTCAGGAAAAAGGTAACACAAGCTTGGATTTTCTTTTTTTTCTCCTGAAAATCTGAACAAAAATCAAACTCACTTCACAGATCAGACCAAAAATGGCAGTTTTTGAAATTAATTCAACCAGCCTTTGCAACAAACACAAATTTATTTAAAATGTGAAAAAAGCAAAGCAAAAAAACAAAAATTGATCAAAATGACGAACTCAATATTTGGCAACTATGCACAATGTCTTTTTGGAGACCATATGTCACCACAGGGGGAGATAAAAACTGGAGGCGGCAGTGGCTCAATCATTCAGGAGGAAGTAGAATACTGCGTGCATCTCTTCTGCCCTCAATACTCGATCTGTGTGCCTCCTTCCATCTTTTGCTACAACTTGACTAAATAAACTAAAGGCAGTCATTAGAGTACTGAGGTGAGAGTTCAAAGGGAGGCCATTTATATCAGGAGACACACGAAGACAAATTCCCTTCCCGTTTTTACTCCCCGCACAGTGAGGACTATCGGATCCTGGTGAAGAGGTTCAACACTGAGACCGATTCCTGAAAGGAGGAAGGGAGAAATGAGGAAGGTGGAAGTTACACAGAGACCATAACAAAAATAACAGACAGGTGCTAAAACTGTGTGTTCAAGGCAGCTGAACACAGAGAAAGGGATAAATGGGAAGAATACGTACCTTAGTGGATCTCATCTTGCTAAAGACATTCCAGAACCTCAGAGTTTCATCTCCAGCCCCCGTCACGATGGCCTCTCCATCAGGTGACATAGCCTGCATTTAAGAAATAACTTAATTTAATATCAACATAGCAGATACACAAAACAACAGAAAAAATGGTTGAAAATGTCAATTTCAGTCATTATCAGACACTGTGTCTGTTTTTTTGACCTACATGTTTTTCCCAGCACCTCCTTACTTCTGCTTTAGTGTTTTCTTTTAAGCCATCTGGGATTATGTTTACTTTACAGACACGTAAAAGACAAAAAAATACTTACCAGATAAAGTACTCTGTAGGAATGTCCTGTAAGTTTGGCCACTTGAGTTAGGGAAGGATATTTCCACACCAGGATCTGGTTCTGGGAATAACCGTGTGTGCTGACCTGCAGAGGAAGAAAAGTTTTTTTTCCACACTTATTTAAAGGTTTGTTAGGTGTATGATAAAAACAAACAAACAAAAAACCCCCAATAATAATTCCATATCACTGCACACATTTAGCCTAGCTATCATGTCTTTCAGTCACAAGTAAAATTATACACATTCAACACACACGCACACGCACACACACACACACACACACGCACACACACACACACACACACACACAAATCAAAATGTATGTATTGCATGTTACTGTGTTGGCAAGAAAACTTGCCAACACTCCTAAAATTAACCTTGGTGTTGGTCTGCATTTAAAAGCAGATGCATGCTTTCTATTTCACAGGAGCAGAGTTCAGTCAAAGATGTGGGAGGACTCACCAGTTCGTTAGTGTGCTTGGACCAGGCCAGGTTGCAGACCTGAGAGCCGGTGTCGGTGCACTGCAGAGGCTGGCCAGTCAGTGTGTTCCAGAAGCGGATGCAGCGATCAGCAGTGCCTCCTCCAGAGGCCAACAGGCCGTGCTGGTGAGGAGACCAGGCAATGGCCTTCACTGCAGCTAAGTGCTCTGTGTACTGCTGCACTGGGAGGACGCTTGAGTGGTTCCACACGAGTAACTGCAGACAACAGGTTGAAACAATGTGATGACAGAATTTTTTTGACGTCTTTGTGAAAAAGAGCCTGGTAAAAAAAAAATGTATAGCAGACAAAGGCTTGGGTGAGATTCTCTGCATACCTTGTTATCATTTCCACCTGAGGCTAGCAGCTGATGGTCTGTGCTCCACTTGAGCCCACAGACTTCCTGTCTGTGTCCTTGGAGACGGCGCTCTGACTGGAGAGGCGGTGCTCTGATGTCCCTCTGCAGGATCACCCGATCACGACTTCCAGATGACAGCTGGTCGGCATTCCATGCTAGCGCACCTGGAAGCAGAGAATGAGAGGCCGATCGAATGGAGGGTGATTCACTGACCATGAATGAGAAATGTTGCTAAACAATTGCACGAAAATGAATCAAAGTTGTCTCTGCCTTTTTTTCCAGAGACTTTCAACTTACCCACTCTGGCTGTGTGTCCTTCTAGTATAGAGAGCTTCTTCCCTGCTGCTGCATCCCAGATTTGTACATAGCCTTTATGGGTGCCCACAGCTACCAGGTTACCCTAAAAATAGACAACATGCTTTGAAGATGATACTGAGATGTAGGAGTCTGTAATCTTACAATGGCACAAAGACAGGAGCAAAAGCAAACACCCTCAAGTCTTTTCTTAGCTACAGGATAGTTTAAAACACAGCCTGCAACCATAAAACAGCTTGCCTTTCTTAGAATATCCTGAAATAGTCTTGTTCCATGGCCAATCTTTAAGTGGCTTCATTATGCCTTTCCTTACTTTGTCACAGATATACTGTTACAATGGTGAATGCTCAATTTAAACATAGCCAAAGACTCAATTAAATAGGTCAGCATTTGTACAAAATCACTGTAGTCCAAAGCTCAGGCTTCAGACTGCTCTAAACACTCAGTTTCTGACAGTCTTTTCTATTGTTAGAAACTGTAATAAAGAACCGCTGTGCCGGATTCATTACAGCATTATTTAAAGTGTTGGACGTTTGTAATAAAATCTGAAAACAGCTCGCAAAGGCAATAATCAATTAAAGAATAACTCACCCTCTCTGACCAGCCAACCGATGTCACAGAATCTCCTTCTACAGAAAGGTCGCAAAGACGAGTCACCTAAAGATTTGAAAAGTAACAGACAAAAGAGACCGATTAACGTGGATAGATCACAAGGTAGTTCAATTATGCCTTTTTCATTAAGTAGGTATGATACAAAAGTGCATTTGATATGTCACACACACCTGGCTGGTACAGGCACTCCACAGGTAGACACAGGTACCCAGTCCCACACTGAGAACATTCAATGAGGACCAGTCCACTAGGTTGAGGTAGAAGTCATCTTGAAGCTCTGGAGCATCCAGAACTTTGAAAGGAATTTTCGAAATTTTGCGAGTCGGTTTTCTCGGTGATCGGAGAAGCTTCTGACTGCAATGCAAAACAAATTTTAATAAGTAACAAATTAAATACTTCTGTCTAATTAAGAAATGGAACATAGCCAAAAAACTAAATTACCTGTTACTACAGACAGGTGACAGTGAATATGGAGAGACTGTGTTTCCATCCTCTTCAAGATGAGGTCTCTTGGCGCTTACAGAATACTACAACACACAAGCAAAGCTTGCTGTTAAAGTAGAGAAAACACCATGAAACAAAATATGCTGCATTTTACATTGTTTTGTTTTTCTTACACTAAAAAGGCTCCTCTTGAAAGGTGCAGATGGCTGCAAGCGACGGTCTTCTGACTGGGGGTCCTGGACTTTCTCAATGCCCGCTCCCAGAAGCTCATTTTTTAGCAGAGCTGAGTATGCCAGTCCATCCGCTGAAGACATAAGAACAGACAGAGTGGAAATCAAACAAGGCTGTTGAAATGATTAAGTTCAAACCCTGTTCTCCTTCTGCAATTTCTCTGCTCTCGCTCACATCTCTGCTGATCAGGGAGAAATTTCCACTACGCTTTGTTTAGTCATTAGCTCCAGTCTCTGTGAGCCTGCCCAGGCTCAGTAAACAAGAGAAGGTCAAATTATCAAGTTTGGAGCAGAAAAAGATACCTGTTGAAATAAACTGAAAATGGATACAACTCGCGCTTAAAGTATAACTACACACAGAAGAAAATATTTCACTGGGGATGGGAAAGCAATGGTAGCTCATAACACATGACTATCACGATAATTACTCTATAACTTGGTGTGTATAATAGATTTTTTTAACTAACACAATTTAGGTGCTTGTGAAAAAGCAGAAGTAGGTAGGGAAACAGTCTGTCATGACAGATATGGTGCAGCACGGTCCAGCTAAAGTGGGCCAACTTTGGCTGATGGAGAAAAAAAAATATTTAATATAAAAGTGATGGATTACCTTTGTTGCTGTCAGTGGTGCCATCTTTGGTTTTCCTGTTTTGATTGTGCGACTTTTCGATTTCCTGAGAAAATTAAAAACAATAAATGATCATTCTGAACCAATTGTATAAGCTTAGTGTCTAAAAATCACTTTCATCTTGAGAACATTGTTCTTTATGGTAGGGCAGTGTATAACGGCAGACTCACATTAATGCGATGGAAGTTGACACTCCAGTTGGCTCCAGCCCGGGAGGGAATGAAGCGATCACCCCGGCTGCTAGGGGAGGACAGGGGGAAACTGGTGGGTGTGAGAAATCGCGCTTCTCCTTCAGTTTTCTACACAAGGGAAGAGAGAAGACAGCATTTTTTTTACTCTAAGCCAAACACAAACAGGCCTTGGACTGGACTTGAAAACTCAATAATTGAACACGCACATAAATTAGATGGCAGATGGTGTGTTTGTTTGAGGTGCTAACAAAAGAAGGCTATATGCACAAAAGCCAGTCTTTTGGCCAGTAAGGCCTTGTTTTCACTCAGCAGTAGTGACACCATCAACAGACTGACATGTTAAACCATTTTCTCTTACAACACATGGAAAGGACCAACTTCTACTATCAGCACACCAGCTTAACAATCCTCTTTGGGAGGGCATTTGATCATCTAAAAATCAAGATAATGTCTTTGTAGTCTTTACTAGATGAGGGAATTGGTTTTTATTTAGAGGAGACACATTTCATTGCCATACAACAAAAGAGACAGTAATGAGAAGCAAACAAACAATATTTTTTTAAAAAAGCTTGTGCTTTTACTTACAGTGGGAGTAGCATTCTCATTTTGGTTATTGATCTGCCTGAGGAGCCTGAACTTATAGTCCTGATCCATGGTACCTGAGAACAGGACAAGACCACAATAAGGTTAATGCATAGGATTAACGTTTTCAGCAATGCGCCCAGTCTGTATATTTTTTTAAACGTAATGACCACATTTAAGGGTTCGTTATGTAGCATGGATGGCTGACGGTCGAACACCGGCATGCATGTCGTATATACTGTCAGATAAACAAACCAGCTGATTTAAAACGCTTTGAACTCATCGCTTATGAAACAATACCAAGAGACAGCTTTCGAAACAATTATAAAGAAAAAACATTCACTAGTTAAACTGTAGAGCCTTTTACTTTAATTTCATCTCCCACTTACTAAGGACAAATGTGTTATTAAATGGCAGTGACATACAAGTGCATCCGATCAGTTGCGGCTGTCGACATGCTAACATGCTAACGGCAGTTAATTTATCTTAAAGAACGCTTCCATTTTATAACTTTGGAAAACCAAACCAGCAGTAGGAATTTACTTGTATATCCCATTCAACAAAAGAGTGCTGTCTGTGGTAGTAATCACTGAAATATGAATTTTAAAAAATCTAAAATCATCCAACAGCCACCTAACACGAAGCAGTAATCCCAAGAGAAACCACTTTCTATTGATTAGGCAACAAAACCACATTGATTAAAAACCCTTTCGAAACAATTACAAAGAAAAAACGATCACTAGTTAAACTGTAGAGCCTTTTACTTTAATTTCATCTCCCACTTACTAAGGGCAAATGTGTTATTAAATGACAATAACATACGAAGTGTATACGATCAGTTGCGGCTGTCGACATGCTAACGGCAGTTAATTTATCTTTAAGAACGCTTCCATCTTATAACTTTGAAAACCAACCCAGTAGTTGGCATTTACTTGTATCTCATTAAACAAAAGAGTGCTGTCTGTGGTGATAATCACTGAAATATGAATTTAAAAAAAATCTAAAATCATCCAACAGCCAGTATACGCCTATGCTAATGGTAGCGTAAATTTAGCTGTAGCCCGACGTAAGACGTTTCTTGCATAAAACACTTACCTTTCCTCCAGTAAACGCTTCCCTTTAGGTGCTGTTATATTAGCTCTCGTAGCGCTTTTCTGTTTCAGGTAAAATCCCTTGCTTTGTGCGTTTTTTACACTTAAAAACGAAACACAAATCCACAAATGTTTTCTTCTGCCGACCACTCTCAAGGTTCGCTAAGGATCTAGGGAAAGGTGTGACGTCACTGCTTTTGAATCACACATGATGCGTTGCTAAGGAAACGTGTGACGTCACTTCCGCTAATACAGGCTAAGCAAGCGTGCCAAAATACAATTTACTGAAGTACAAAAAGATTGATGCTCATAATAATTAATTTAGTTCGTTTCAATGTAATTCTAATATACACTCCTCAAAAAAAATAATAAAAGGAACACTTTTTAATCAACGGCCTGTTTTACACTGCTAGACTGAAGCGGAAATACGTCATCTAACTCTGTGACAAGAGCGTATGCTTTAGTGTCAATGAAATTAACAACAGGTGCACTATAGGCTGCACTATGAGACAACCTCCAAAACAGCAATGAATTTACATGTGGAGGCGACTGACATTTTTTCTATTCTATTTTGTTTTTTTTTAATTTGGTTTGCATTTCTCTAGGATCAGTGTTTCTATTGAAAGCATGAGACGATACCTGGAGCCTACAGAGGTTGTAGTCCAACTCCTCCAGGATGATACCTCAATCTGTACCATTTACAGAAGATTTGCAGTGATTCCCTGCCCCAGATCTTGGAGGAGATCTCCCAGAAGGAGCATCCCCGATATTGTTAGGCACACATACAAGCATGTGGGGGCCATACAAACTACTGGACACCAT
>VUQK01021990.1:2139-13218 GCA_015106715.1 Bujurquina vittata | reverse complement strand
CATACATTGTCCAATCTGTCCCAAACTTCACAGGCTCAATGAGAGTGTTAATGAGTCTGGACACACCCATCTACCAGCTTTGTATTATATTCAAAACACCACCTACTGGTGACAGGAAATCAGCAGAACAGAAAATTATCATCCTGTGATCCTTACAATTTCACCAACGGGTGCAGGCATTACATACAGCGTCGAGTCAGTTTAATTAGCGAGCGCTCACTCGCGCCACCCGGTGGACGTGGGAGACGTTTGCCGGCCAAACGACGCAAGGAACGAGAAGCCCGTTGGGACGAGAGGATCCGGGCGAGCCGGCTGCCCTCCCCTCGGCGAAAACCTGCAAGCGCGCGACTGCTCAGCGCGGGCAAGGGGTCGAGGTGCGCCAGGGGTCGACGCGCGGCGGGTGCAAGGGCCCGACCATCGCCGCTTGCGGCTTTAATTACAATTGTGTTTTTATCTTTGTTGCAAAATTATCGAAAATCAAATTATCCACACTTTACATAAATATTTACATTTAAGAAAATCCAAATTATACTCATGTGTACAGAAATATTATTACATAATGCACCCAAACTATATAATCTGCCGATATCAATGCATTATGTATGACATCACTATAATCCTAAGGCAAGCATGTTGTTTACATATGAGCAATATTGCTGAGCAGTAGGTATGACTTTAATATTGCTCCATGATTAGTCATAGCTTGTACTTTTTATGGCCATGTATCATCCTTGACCAACATGTTAGACTATGCCAGCCAATTAGAAGTGGGCATCGAAGGCCAATCAATAAGGCTGCAGCCTAGAACCAATGTTGCTATAAAACAGAATGACCCTTTACCTAGAAATTTGGGATTCCCCAGTTTCTCATTATCTAGCTACTGCCAGCAGTCCAGTGACCTAGGTCAGTTGCTATATATAGGGAATTCCCACTTTCTCCATTTCAGTTGATAATGATCAAGTAGGTATTGCCAGTCACACAGCACAACATGAATAGCCTAAGCCAATGAGGTATAAGAAAGAGGCTGCATATCATTAGCATACATTATTGGCAGCCTGAAATTCTCCATGTTGTGACTCTCCACTTTAAATAAATATAGCCAAAGTGTACATCCAGGAATATGAATATTGTGTTGGACATCTTTGTAGAATAAAGGACACATACGCCATATTTCACAGTTCAACTCCTTGTGGTTTTGGAGTCTATAGATTGGAAAGGTAACACATCGTGGACACCTGGAGAGACTGTACAATGACTATATCCTCCCGCTTCATATTGAGTGGGCGCATAAAAGGTTTATACCTTAATATTTTGGACACCATTCTTTACTAAAGATTTAGTTGATCTCTAGTGAATCCATGAAAAACAATTTTACATATTGTGGTGTCAGATGCATTCGCATTCACTCACTTAAAATTTTGCTAACATATACAGCATGATGCTTGCAGTTACAGGCAGGCTATTATGGAAAAGGCAACGCTGTTAACACTAGCATGTACAGTGTAAAAAGTAAAACAAACAAAAAAAACCCCACAACAATGTTGTATCCACCAGACTTCCTGCTAGTTACGTACCTGTATGTTGTTGAGTAAATTTATGGCTCCATCAGGGCCCTGCAGCAGTGGCATCCCCAAAGCAGAGGCCTGGACTGGAGGTAGGAGAATGGAACCTGCTCCAATCCCAACCATGTTATGGAGGCCTGCGAGGCCAGGAAGATCTCCTACAAAGCAAAAATTCACAAAGACACTGATACACAGCCTTGCTGCTACATAGTCCCTGTGTTTAACACTGCAAAGGTAATATTTATTCTTAAAACAATCAGAAATAAAGATAATGCAGGGTGGGCACTAACTTACCTAATATAGCAGGGTTAAGCAAAGCGGGGAGTAAGTGTTGGAGGATTGGGTTGTCCTTGCTTTGAAGAGATACAGGTATGAGGGTGTCAACACCAGCATCAGTCGGTACCTGAAGAGTGAAGACGAGAGGTTTAGAGTTTCAGACAATGAATTACAAAATAAAGTAGGGCTGGAAAAAAAACAGGAGACACAGACCAGTTATTCACATTTTGATGATGTAAAACAACCCCAAATGCAGCTGGATAAATTACCCATTTAATTTAAAAAAAAAAGAAAAAAGTGAGGAGACAGTGCATTTTTTGCCAAGACTGAACAGAACACCTCCCACAACCTTTTAACACAATATTATTATTGTTACAAACTTCCTTCTTTTAGTTATTACTTCACAGTGTTAAGAATTTCCTCTGTATTTTCATATATCGTTGGCCTAATAGCATAATTGCCTAAGTCATATTTTGGCCAAAATTGAGATGTCAATCTAAATGAATCTACACTGTTAGCAGAGTAGAATTAGGTAGGTAACTCAAAATATGCCAAAATATGACTTATCATCAGCCCAATAGCAATTATGCTATTAGGCTGACAATATGTGAAATATAAATAGCATGAAAATTTTTTTACAAAATTTGTCCATGCCACAAGTACATTAAGACAGAAAGATGGTAAGCAATCCAAATGCATAATATGTAAGGAATGTTTCATTTAAAAGCAGGTTATCAAACACATTTTAGCAGAAAAGGAAAAGGCAGATTATTTTTTGAGGAATTTAAAACTAATGCAGTGAAAATAATGGAGTTAAGGAAATGAGGTTATAGTATTTCCAAGGGAAAATAGGATGACCTCAGAGGAAAGAGCTATAGGAAATTGGGAGCGTACCTGAGGTTGGGTATGTTGGGTTTGCTGGGTTTGCTGTGCAGGAGCTAATTGTGTATTGGGAGGTGGGTGGAGCTCAGCAGAGCTCAGGGCAGCAGTGAGCAAGGCAGGGCTGAGGGGCAGGAAGGCTGCAGGGGGAGGAGGAAGAGTGGCAGGAATGAGTAGAGACTGAAGGGCTTGGATAGAGCCTTCAGCTCCTGCAGGAATGGGAAGGAGGCCCTGAGTGACCTCCAAGAGTCCTGGCCCAGTTAGGGTTGATGGGTCCAGGAGGCCAGAGGTCTTATCAAGACTGAGGCCCTCCAATGTGGTAGAGATCTGCTGTGACTGCTGGATAGGAACTTCCAAGCTGATTTGGCTCAACTGACCCAGTGCAGACAGAGGTAACAAGGAAGCCTGCTGTTGTAACAAGGAGGCCATTAGCAGAGCCTGAAGGCTGGGTTTTTCTGTTAAGTCAGCCTCCTGTCCAGCAGAAGGGGCTGACGCTGGGGCAGGAAGTGGGTTTAGCAGGCCTAAAAGGTTCAGAGGCAACTCCCCTTGGGCACTACTCAACAAGGGCAACAGGGGAAACAGATGATTGTTAATCTGCAGTTGCTTTTGTTGTTGGTCTTGGTTTTGCTGCAGTGTATCTTCTTGTTGTGTTATCAGTAACGGCTGCTGCTCTGCCAAATTCTGTGGTGGCTGTGGTGTAACACTGGCAGGAGGTATCTGTGCATGTTGTCCTCCCAGCCAAACCCCCCCTAGGGGCAATGAAGCCAGGACTGTGGGGTCCAGGACAGATGGTAGTCCTCCTGTAGATGACAACAACTGAAGCAGCTGCTCTTGGTTCATGAAGGGAAAGGCCTCTGCCAGACTTAAGGGAGTGGCTGAGTCACCTACAGCTGAAGGGTTAGGAGGACTGTGATTCTCTCCTGGGCGAGAGGAGTTAGTGAGCCCGGGACTGGTGGCTGGAGGTTTGGTCAATGTGGAGATCTTTGGGTCCCCATATTCAGACTCCTCTGTTCCTGGAGGAAAGACATGAATCATTAAAATCAGTTTAGGCTGACTTATCGCTCAACAACCTTTTATATGAAGGTCTCAAGCTGGATAGTATACATTGTTTTACTCTGCCACAGAGTTCTAATACTTAACTACAATCTAAATTCACTTTAAAAGCTAAAACCAGCACACCAACACACTGATTCAAAGAAACGACAAAAAAAGAAAAATACATCCCATGCCCTTGATACACTGCTCAAAAAAAAAGATAAAGCACATGGCCATCACAGTCTAACATCAGGTAAACTTCAGGGATATCAATCTTTCACCTACTTTGAGACAAATGAACATGACAAGATGCAACAAGGCAACATCCAAAAAGTGAATAGTTTAGCAGGTGGTGGCCAAAGATCATTGCTCTCTTCTTATCTATCCTATCTGAATTTTCTCTAGTTTCTGTTAGTGTCCTTGTCACTACCAGTAGCATTAGATAGCACCTACAGCCTATCATGTTGCGCAGATTGTCCAGCTCCTCCAGGATGGAACATACCCCTATGCCATCTGCGTGTCATGTCTCAAGAGTGCAGAGGAGATACCAATAGATGGCTATTAAGTGAAGAGAGCTGGACAGAGCTGTAAAAGGGCTTCAACCCAGCAGTAAGACTGTTCCTTTGTGCATGGATGAACAGAAGCAGTACTGCCAGAGCCCCAGAGACTACCTTCAACAAGCTACTCATCTGCACGTTTCTGAATAAACTGTCAGAGACTCCAGGAGTATGGCATCAGGTCCCAACGTCCTTTATCGGCTCCTGTGCTCACAAACCAACACCATGCAACTCAACTGCCATTTACCAGAAAACACCAGAACTGGCAGGTCAACCACTGGTGCCCTGTTCTGTTTTTTGAGCAGTGCAGAATAATCTATAAAGCCCATTTTAAAAGGAGAGTTCACAGCTACAAATACAACTTGTATTAAGAATGACTAAAATTTTCTGTATAATGCCAAGCTCTAAAAAACATATTAATTCAATGCACATTCACAAGTTTAGTCTTATCTTTAACACTAAAGCCACTGAATATTATCCTCACCTGCAGTATGATTTCCTGGGGAAGACATCTCAACATCAGAGGTATGGTTGGAAGAGTTGTCCTCTTCCTGGGGCACAGAGGATGCTGCAAGAATGGCCAGGACATGGTTGCTAAGATCAAGAGGCTTTGGGGAAGTGGATACCCCTATAGGAACACTGCCTTGACAATTGCTAAGGTCCACTGATGTAGGTTCATTCTTACTATGAATCTCTCTTGCCACAGTGCCCTGAGGCGAAGCATCCTGTAAAGATGACTGGGAAGCAGGTTCTACTGAAGGAATGTGATTATCCATTTGCTGATGCTTGTCAAAGGGAGATGTAGGCGTCTGCTGAGATGGGCTGCTGCTGTTGGGGAAATCTGAGTTTGGTAACACCGTACACGAAGAATCTCTTTGCAGAGGATTTGATTTAGTAGACTGAGGATGAGACTGTGCTGATGTGAACTGAGAGGAGAGGTGAGGAGGAGAAAGGGGCTGTGGAATCAATGGGAGAAAATTAGTGTCATCTGTTCGGCATGGTGACCGAGTTGGTGAGTCCCTGACATTAGACTGAAGACTTGGAGATGAGGGTGATTGTTTGGGGCTCTGTTTATTAGTGTGTCCACCTCCTTCAACAGACACAGATCCGGACTGAGCTAAGGCAGAGCTGGATGCTGAGACTGTAGCCTGTGCATTCTGCACACTGAGCAAATGTAACAGGGCAGACAAAGGCTGGGTTGGAGTATCTAAGCCAAGAGGTGTGGGTGTCAGTCCTGTAGTGAAGTCCAGAGCCTCATTTGACCGCAGAGGCCTGGAAAACTGTACTGTCTGTCGAGGACCAGGGAACCTGGACATCTGCCCAGAGACGAGTTGATGATAGTTATCTGACACAATGGCATTCTGATTCTGCACAGCTGAGGTAGCGGAGGAATGTGAGGAAGAGGGGAATGAAGTGGACGAGGAGGAAAGATTGATAACTGTAGCAGAAACAGAATCTTCTGGTGGGGTCTTCCGCAGCCCATTAGAGAGCTGTTGGGTGTCTCTTAGCATGCTGAGGACTGTGGGAGATCGCCGTTGCCTTTTCCTATATGATGCATTGCGCTCTGCTGTAGGCGGCAGATGGGACGAGGAGGAAGCCAGGGACTGGACCAGAGAGTGGGATGGAGGAAAGAAGACAGCGGAGGCTGCTGCAAGGGAAGGATGGGGAAGCCTAGAAGCAATGGAGGAGGGAGAGTGGCTGTTATGTAAAGTGCTGTTTGTTACCTTTGATGTATGTTGCTGCTGTGCCTCTTTCAAGACCTCCAGAGAAGAGGTCAAGCTTGCGGAGTTCTTGGCAACATTTGAGCTCTGGCTCTGGGTTATCTGGTTAGCCAGCTGAGCCTTGGCAGCTGCAGATAGGAGGCTGCTTGCAGGAAAAGAAGGTGGATGTGGCAGTTTGCTCTGATGGCTATGGTGGTGGTGGTTCAAATATGGCCCCAGAGGTAAACTAGAGGGCCCTGCAGAGTTCAACCCAAAAACCTGTGAACCTGTACTGGATGTTGGAGTCAAGATACTCTTTGAGGGCTTTGAGGAAAGACCATGAGGGTTACAGCTGCTTTGGTTGGTCAGTAAGGAAGGATTACTAGGGTTTAGGAGGTGGTGATTATTAATGCTGCTGTTGCCTGAGTTCTTAAACTGCTCCAAGATGTCTTCCAGCTTGTATTTGGATAGCTGGGGGCTGGGGTTTGGGGAGCTACTGGGAAGTGGGGAGTGTGGAGAGGAAGAGGTGGATTTCCTCCTTTGAGGCAAGTTACTTCCCATCAGTGCTCCTCCTTCTGTTGCTGTTAAGCCTCCTCCCTGCTCAGACAGAGAGGAAGGAGAGGCTGATTGGAGGCAGGACCGCTGGTGTGGGGACATACAAACATTATGGACAGAGGGAGAGAGGGAGGGAGGGGTAGAGCCACCCACAACGACAACATGAGGATAATGAGTGTGAGTCTGTGTTCCTCTTCCTCCTCCACCAAGGGTCATAGAGGAAGAGGGAGGAGGTGAAGAGAGGGGTCCTAGCCGAGGAGAGACAGGAGTCTCTGGGGTTTTAGGTGTTCTTTGACCTTGACTGATACTTTGAGGAGTGGGGGTACGGGGTGACCTCTGCGGGGTGCTGTACACTGAAAATGAAGAGTTAGAGGATGAACTGGAAGATGCTGAGAAAGCAGGATGGTGAAGTCGTCTCAAGGCATCTAGTGGATGATGAGAGTTTGTGCCTGGGTGAAGAACAGGGGAGGAGCCATTGTAAGGATAAATAAATTGGTGGGAGGATTTAGGACTGCCACAGGGGTTTGGGTGAAGGTTGTTCTGGGCACGAGCTGGGACTGAATGGAGTTTTGGACAGAAAATTCCATGGTCCTCTTCTTCACGCTCTGTGGGTTCCCCCTTTGCATCACGACTGTCCACTCGACTGCTCATCTCTAGAAGTGGGGACAATAAATAAATAAAGAAAAAAAATAGAAAAAAAACAACTTATGAATCAATTTTTCCCGGGACTGCTAAATGATTTACAAAGTAATTACTGTGAAAAAAATATCTGCCATAATTTCTAATAAAAATAATTAAAACATTTAATTTTTAGTTTGGCTATTATGAAGAAAAAGTCAAGCTATTGTCATAGCCTTGGCATCCATGGCATCTGTTCCACAAAAACTTGACCATAACTCAAGAACAATGTGACCTAGGATGTTTAAAATCACACCATATATGCATCTTTTAAAAATCTTGGACAAGTTCACATCTCAGCAACCTTGACCTGAAGGTAAAGGTCAGAGGTCAAGTGAATGTGATAACTCGATAATTTTCAAAGTAATTTCACAGAGCAGGAGAAATGCTTTATTCAGCTTTCACAAGTTCATATATTAAATAAATGAAGCCATGGTGTTTGTAAGCACCGTTTCTTTATTTCATAGGTTTTTTTTTTTTAATTGTTTTACTTTATTCTAAATTACATATGCAGGCCTTATGGAGAGGCTGATACATTGTTAATGTCTATTTTTTTTAGTCTTGTTTTACATTACTGATATTTAAAAACACACAGACAAATTATAGACAAAAGTGGAATCCTGCCATTATTTTCACATCCACCTTCAGTAATCTTTTTATGTAAATTAATTAGTTATCAATTAGTTGTCAATTTGTGCCTGTTTAATGGCAGCTTATCATACATTTTGTGCATATGGTTGTTTTCCAACACTTAAGACAATTTAAAGTACGGCAGCTATAAACCTTCAATGGCCAAATGGTTTACTTCATTTCATCTTTATTTTTTGCTGTGGAAACAAAACTTATTAACAGTCCTTACTCGGCAAGTTCACATGGAGTCCAGAATTCCCAAGGACGGGAGCACGCAGCACAATCATTCCACAATTAAAACACCAGCATACTTGATAATGTCGCTGAGCTCAGCTACAGTGTTTTCACTGCCTTTCCTCCTTAATTTCACTGTGATTAACATTTACAATAGATATTTCCCATGATTTATCCAATTACTTAAGCTCTTTAAAATAATAGATTTAAAAAAAAAGTGTTCTAAGCACTTTTAGATAATATCTAATACCAAACTGATAAATGAGCAGCATTTCTCAAACCCACTGCATGTCAGTGCTCAAAATTTACCTGGATGATGAAAGTTTGAAAAGGGCAGCTGTGAAGCCTGCATACTGCGACACAGAGCAGCCATCGCCACCACTTTCCTGCGATGATTACAGAGTTTGGTCATGTCCTGCTCTGCTTTGCCCAGTGGCTGGTTGTGCTGTTCCACCTTCACACCTGCAGTGAAGCTGAAAACCTGCAAAACACAGCAAAAAAGGAAGATTAGACAAAATTGAGACAGAACTTTATGCATAACATTAAATTTGATTGTTTCTGTACTTTTATGCCACTGTTACACAGTAGTTTCAGCTTCTGCAAGTATATGAAGGCCTGCTTGGGTCAGGGTGATATAAATTTTGTTATTGAAGAGTGAAAGTGAGGCTGTGTGCAGACATCTGTGTCTCAATCAATTTGTTGCGACTACCTGGAATTGTATGTGTAAACAAATCCATGCTTCTTACAAGTAGTCTAGGAAAAATATGAGAACTTCTCAGCTGTGATGTCAGCATCCACAAGTATATTCCCATCATAAAAATGAGAGTGAGATTAACGTTACAGAGCTTATTGAACCTGAAAACTCTGTTATACATTGTCAACCCTGACTAGACACACAAATCAACAGTACAAACAAGCTGACAGACTAGCTTCACCTTGTTGATGATGAGCGGACACTCGAGGCCACATTTGCAGGTGCCATCAGTCATCAGATAGGTCTTGACCTCTTCCAAATTGGATAGGGTAGTGCCACTGGGACTACAGAAAGAAGGCAGAGAGAAATTGCAACAAATGAGACACAGTTAAAGCACAAACTCACTCTCAGCTCTGAGCCTAACTCCACCAAGTGCAAAAAAGTCTGAAAAATTGCAATAAAATGTGGGCAGGGAGTAAGGGGGTGGATGCTGATGTGCGATGGGAGAGGCTCAAGGCCAGAAGAAAATGGAGAGTGTTTGGGGTGGGGGTGGGGTTTAAAACTGACTAAACTATAACTGCAGATCGGCCAGCTGGTGTAGAAAGCAAACAAATTTATCCAGACAGTTAAATTCTCCATTTTCCTCTATGACTTTTCTGTTCTTTCATCTTGGAATGCATAGATGGGTGATTCAAGGCTAGCCATTTATGCATTTACATCTATGCTAGCCATTGCTACGGAGGTTCAGCAAAATCAGAGGGTGTTAGTTGATTTATTTTTTTTTTTTTAAAAACCTTTATTTATACAGGTAGTCACATTGAGACTGTCTCATTTTCAAGAGAGACCTGTTTACCAAACATAACACCCAGTGACATAGGCTGGTTAGGCACTGTTAATATTAATTTTCTTTTTTAAAAGTTAAAGCCACAGGGTGGAGCAAGAGACCTGCACGTTCAAGACTCCCGGTCCAGGAGAAAGTGTTTCATTCTTGACTGTATAGAAGTGCAAAAGGTCTGATTCAATTCAGTTCAAGCAGAGAAAACAAAAGTGTCATCTGCAATCACTGCTGAATCATATGTGGGAGTGAAGGAGAAAATGCAGTCCTGTGGTGCTTCTACAGCTGTAAAAGGCAACAAACTGGTGCCATAATTAAAAATACTCAGTGGAGAATTAGCAACAAATAGCATAAGCTCCCATGAATGATGAGTCTCCGCCACGGTATATTAAATAAAAGGTTTCAGTCTTGCACCAGGGCTGCGGCGTCTGGCGTTAATTGGGATGCTTACCTCTGTCTACAAGGCCTTAACATTGTTTTTTAATTACAAAAAATATATAATATTTTATATAATTTCAAAAATCATTATAGAAGAAATTTCCAACACAATGATCAGAAAAAAAACTATGACATAAAGTCATAGTAACAAGTCAAGTAACAATAACAGAGTCTGCAGTCTATTTGCAGTAAAAGCAACCCAAGCTTTATTATACACATTGAGAAAATTTAATGTGACCTCAGCTCCATGTCATCAATATTGTGCTTACCTGGCTTGCTAGTTAACTTTGGTGACTATGCATGTTATGGCAAACTTTAAAATGAACTGTTCTTTCCAACTAACTGGCCTGAGAACACGAAATTCCATATTTACAATGTGTACCCTGCCTCTCGCCCTATGTCAGCTTGGATAAGCTCCAGCCCCTTCGCGTCCCTGAACAGGATAAGCGGAAGTGAATGGATCGACGGATGAACAATGTCATATTTTATATCTAAATTACAGAAAGAGCCAAATCACAGTCCAACAAATATCAAAATCAAAAAACGTTTTCCCTGCCCTGAGATAACCAAGTATTATAAGGCAAAGGGGAATGCTCATACGGCAAAAAAGGTGGTCAAATGCAGAGAGTGGAGTACACGTGCAGTGAATAAAAAAGAAGCCTTAAGGTAATCTTCAGGATGGAAGACTGATGACAACGAAGAAAAGAAAATGTTACTCGTTGGCAGAGAAACAAGAGGAGATATAGTATAAAAAGCCTAGTTCAGTCAGGCATATAATTGTTTCAGCACTGACAAAGACCTGGTGTGCTCAGACTAAAACACCAGACTAAACAGAAAATTTAAATTAACCAGAAACAAATTAAATTTTACTCACTTTGCACTGCCTAAAAGTGCCTCAAACATTTTCTTGTCCTCTTTACTGATACAGATATCTTTCATGACAAAACCCCCCAAAACTACAGGTAGACACGAAAAAAAAAAAAAAAAAAAAACAAAAAAAAAAAAA
>VUQK01021989.1:0-15450 GCA_015106715.1 Bujurquina vittata | reverse complement strand
TTTTTTTTTTTTTTTTTTGTTTTTTTTTGTGTTTGGTAATGTTGTTCTGAGGGGGGGGGGGCTTATGTTTTTGTATCCCGTGTATAATGCTCCAAAAACCTTATAAATAAAGCCTTTAACAAGATTTTTCATACATGATAGACTTCCATTCACATTCTGTGCCACTTAGGAAATCCGTCCTGGTTTTCCTCTGTCTGGTCCATTTGGGATGACATCTTGGAGAAAGGGATGTATTTGCATATTTTCAGCATCTATCACCGTCTCACACAGTGCTCTCAGCGATTAGCTAGCAATCCATCTCCACTGCTTATTGGCTGCGTTTGGCTTTTAGCTCTCCAAACTCCCCAAGATTCCCAAAGTAACGGAAAGCTTTATTGGCCTTGTTGAAGCCGTTCAACACAATTTAACGCTAATGCAGCAAGTCACATCTCATGACTGCTGTCATATGTTTGCTTGGACAGAATTGGATTCTCAGTATAAATGTGCAGCTCTGAGTCAGGAAGTGCCTCTGGAAGTAATTGGCAGGAAGTTTTTTTTTTTCTTTTAATCAATTAATAATAGAAATGAATGCATCTTTCTAACCGCCCTTTACTCTAACAGCTGTCCCGAATGCAAAAAGAGGTCACCTCTCTTTTGTTCCCCTTCTGACTCAGAATCACGACGACAGCAGCCTGCATGATGGATCTGAGGCGATACCCGCTGGACGAGCAGAACTGCACCCTGGAAATTGAGAGTTGTAAGTTTAAGCCCCGGCATCTTGTGCTTTGTGAAGAAATACAGCAGACAGCTCGACTTTTTTTTTCATCACTTTAAAATATGAGCAGCACTGTAATTCTCATAAAAGATGTTCCGTCATCTGGTGGAGACAAAAAAACTGCACAGGCTGCTGAACTGCTCTGGATTTATTAATCTGTCGTATCCCAGCGAGATTGCTCGCTGCGCCCTCTCCAGTTAAACGGCTTCGTCTGCACAGGAAGGTTCTGATTTCCATAGCGGAGCACAGTAATGATTAGTCCAGCTCCATCAGTCTTGATGACATGTTTGGCTGTCTGTGCTGCCATAAAACTGTTGGCACTTATGGATCCCATGCATTTGGTGTAGGCCCGTCTGCCTGCACTGACACACACCCGTGAAGATTAACATTTCATGCAATCAGCACTTACTGACAGCTGGATCTGGGTGATTCATGGCACTTGCTGTTAACTAGTTGTAGCCACTAGGCCTCCGGATTTCACTTAAGCATGTGATTACATTAATTTTAGCCATCCAGTGAAATGAGACAGCTTTACTTTTCAGAGCTTTTCACTGATAAGAACACATTGTGTGACTTGTTTTCTTGCAGATGGTTACACAACAGATGATATCGAGTTTTACTGGAAAGGAGGAGAAACTGCTGTGACCGGGGTGACTCGCATTGAGCTCCCTCAGTTCTCCATAGTTGACTACAAACTGGTCTCCAGGAATGTCGTCTTCTCCACAGGCAAGCGCTCACTCACATTTTTTAATGCTTCTTACCGATTCTATCAAATAACAGCTCAGAGGGCACACGCTCTCACACAAGTTCAGTTACTGTGACTGGAAACCATGTTAAATAATCCTGGTGAAATAAGCATATAGTAAGGAGAAACCATCTTATTATGTATTAATAGTTTGAGAAAATGTGTGCACAGCAAAGCAGCGTGTCCCACAGTCCTCCATCAAGATCCGCACGAGACGCATTCAGGCGCATTTTTGCACCTGATCCGATAATCAGTCACCTGACCTGCAGAGATGTAGGACTGTGCAAAGCTTGTGTCGACTGACTGTCAATAGCCAGATTCACGTGTGCAAAATTCCCTCAGTCTGATTAAAACTCAGATTAGAACTTCACCGTTTACGTGGACCCTAAATAAGGTGATCATGGCGCGTGTTTACATGCATCGAGTGTTTAAACAGAATACAGTAACAGTAGCAGAGGCTGTTATTTCCCATGTACACATATGTTCGCGGCCCTGAACAGAGGTTTCTGATTTACATGAAGCATTTTGATTCCGGTCAGACGTTTAATCCGGTAACTTGTGTTCATGTCAACGTGGCTATTAATTGTTTTTTTTTAGCAATGACAAAAATTCTGAAGGTTGATCATCAAGGTTGACAGATTAGAACGAGAGATCTACCAACACACGTGTTCTTGGTGTGTGTGTGTGTGTTACTATAAAACTGCTGCTCTAAAGCTGGCTGCAGCTGCATGCTTCTGCAGCCAGTCCGACTGCATGCTCCCTCCCAGTGAAGCGAGTGTTTGCAGGATGTTCAGAAAGTCTTGCTGCCTTCTTACTTTGGGCGGAATGAGCCAAGATTTCTTAACTCTGGCTGAAGACCACAGAGCAAAACTAAATCTTGTCATGAGACAAGAACTTGGACTGAGTCTGTTTAGTTCACACATACCTGTTCATGCACAGTAGGTGCAGAGTTTTGTCCCTGCAGAGCCCAATCTGGATGATGATCTCTCTTTCACGCAATAACTAAATCTGTTCAACATCTTATTTCCATGACTTGAAGCTAAGAGATGGAATTTGTTTTCAGCAAAGCTTTGGAAAGTCAACGGCCTTTACTTAATTACCTCCATGTACAAACTGAGCTTTCCTAGCTGCAGTATTTGTATCATATCGCCACTGTCTCGTCAGAATTGGAAATAACCATAGTGAAGCCACTACTGCTGTTTCTTGAGGCTCGTGATAAAGAATGAGGGCTGTTACACACAGCAACGTGCAGCATGAATTTTTCTCTTCTAATGGAACAACAACTCAGAGGCATCAAAACAGTGATTATCCTCGCTGTTGAGTTAATGGCATGCAGGATTGCTACTGTCCGAGCATTTCTGTAGAGATAATGCAGAGAGGCCTATTAGAGCTCATTAGGCTCACTGTCACATCCTGATACAATAAGCTCTAATAAATGGAGCGTCTGCAGATGCTTTTAACTTCTTCTCAGCATCCTTTGTGTGTGTGTGTGTGTGTGTGTGTGTGTGTGTGTGTGTGTGCAGACAGTTTCCTGTGTAAAAATCTCATATTTTGACTGTACTCATGTTCATAGTTCACATTTACAAATTCACACACAGTACATTAAAAATTCACAGCATGTGCACATATATTGGCGCATAGGTTTACGCATTTACAAAGTTATGTGCACATTCTTGGGTAATTTTAGATGCTTTTACTTCTCGGTTCATTAGAAAACTGCGCAGAAGGAATTGTGGCGGGAATATCATCCTGGGATCAAAATGTCGGTGAAAAGGAGACCTTGTTTTGAGCGGTTACCTGTCCCCATGGTGATATGAGCCCTGAGAGTTTACCCAGAATGCACTTTCTGTAGCTTTCTCATCACGTGGCAAACATCCAGCGTACCAGTTCTTGTTTCTGCTCCTCTATATCACAGACAGTTGATTGGGGCAGTCACATGTCCTGTGATACTGATGCTCACAGCTGGTTAACAGATTGAGACATCTGAGTGTGAAATTGATTTGGTTGCAGTTTTTAACTGACCCCTATCTACGCAAGGGCCTGCAGCTCTGAATGGGGTGAAGGTAACATTTGAATGGCTTCATTAAATATACTGAAGATACTGTATAATAAATGAGCTGACTGCGAGGGAATCTAGTGGGAACTTTTCTCAGATTTGACTGATTTCCTATGCACTCACCCACACATCCTCACATAGAAATAATAATTTTTTCCTATGCTAAATCAGAAGATAAAAGACATTACATAAAAGTTAATTTGCATTTAACTGAGTGAAATAAGTATTTGTTCCCCAAGCAAAACATGACCAGGTTTATTTCTGTATGGACATATCTCTTTCATGAATTTTCGTTCCTAATTACTAAATATAGAACATTAGTGGAGGGCAGGGGCGTGGTGGCCATCAGGCGGTTCAGGAAGTTTCCTGAACGGCCGGTCGTTTCCAGGCCAAACCGGCTGCTGATCGGAATTTTTATTTTATTTTATTTTAATTTTTACCCAATTTAGCACAGCAGCGCTCGCGGCGCAGCTCTCGCGGCCTCTAAGACCAAGCTCCAGGGCTGAACTTCAACCTAAATGGTGACATTTATCTATGCACTGGGAACAGTTGTCTTCTTCTTGTGGGTTTAATCGCGGTGGACAAACCAGCTTAGAGCTGCATTACTGCCCCCTACCGGACTGACGTGTGGATCAGGCGTTAGAAAATAAAACAAAACTTAAATCCTAAAAAGCCGGTTTGTCCTAGAACGAAGGGGCAGGTGTTTCCAGGCTGGTGATCCGAAGTTTTATTTTATTTTATTTTATTTTTTTACCCAATTTAGCACAGCAGCGCTCGTTGCCTCTTCAAACCAAGCGCCCGGGTTGAATTTCAACCCCAGCCCGCCCCTGGCAGTGGGGTATAAGATTAAGATCATGTGTATATTTAATTTCCAAAGAAACATTTTCCTTAACGAAGAGGGTACGAGTTGCTGGCGAGCAGCCTAGGCATGCTAGTCACCAGCCTCTCCACAGCTAACACCCGTAAGCAGTCTCCTTCTCATTCGCCAGCGATGGTCTGTGCCACCACATCAGATTTGCCTGCCATAGCGCATCTAGATGGCTCTGTCTGTCTGTTGGCGCTACCTCGTGGCATTAAAGCGCGTCCACTTAAACCTCAGTCAGCTTCATTTAAAGTTTTTATCTAAGCTGAAGAAAGCTTGCTTACACAGCTCAATGTGCTTTCTCGGGTTGGATGGCGAGTTCTTATAGTGTGTTTGTGGTAAAAGCAGAAGACGTTTAAACTGATGCGAACAATTTCTTTAGTCCTGAAATCTCAAACACTGAGCTGAGATATGGCCGCGGGTGCGCTGGTTTCTCCGCTTAGCCTTCTCCAACCGTCTCCATGCTGCTTTCTGTCTGAATCAAAGTGGGAGCTCAGCTCGAGTCAGCAATGGCGTAATTCCAAATCCCAGCTGTAAGCGCAGACTGTGATTGGTTTCCCTTCTTGTGAGGGGCACAGTGTGCGGCCAATAGCATTTGAGTGAAGAAAAACAGCAACAGAGGACTACAAAGCTCTGCTGAGCCAAAAGGAACGAGTAACGACGAGCTTCCTAGAAATGAAGTGGAGTGAAAGTCATAAGTACACCAAAAAATACATACTCAAGTAGAGTAAAAATACTCAAAAAATGTACTTAAGTACAGTACTCAAGTAAATTTACTCCGTTACTGTCCACTACTGAACATGACTTAGTACTTGGTGGAGAAACCTTTGTTGGTGAGCACAGCGGCGAGACGTTTCTTGTCGTTGGTCCTCGGGTCTCAGGAGGGATTTTGGTCCACTCCTCTTTACACAAACTCGAGCAGTTTTTAAGGTTTCTTGCTGCTGCTTTGGCAACTTGATCCACAGATTTTCTTTAGGACTGAGGTCTGCGACTGGCTAGGCCAGTCCTTGACCTTAATGTGCTTCTTCTTGAGCCACTCCTTTGTTGCCTTGGCGGTACATTTTGGGTCACCGTCATGCTGGAAGACCATTCATAACCCATTTTCAGTGTTCTGGCTGAGGAACACTGAAGTTGTCCTTTACCCTCAGCAGAAAAACAGCCACAAAGCATAAAGTCTCCACCTCCGTGCTTGACTGTGGTGATGGTGTTCTTTGGGTCACACTCGGCATTTCGCTTCCTCCAAACATGGCGGCTCCAGTTGATGCCAAAGGGCCCGATTTTGGTTTGGATCCGACCGCAGCACTTTCTCCCAAACTTCTCTGAATCGTTCAGATGTTCGCTGGCACACGTTAGACAGACCTGTACACGTGACTCTACATTTCTTCCATTTCCAAATAATCGCACCAACAGTTATCCCCCACTGGGGAAAAGAGAGGTCCTAAAATGCGGTACTATCCAAGGTATGATACCTCTGTATCCATCACAGATACAGACAATATCCCGGCAAATGTGCACCGGATCTTTGGCGGATACATTTTGAGATTAAACGGACAAGATTGGAACCTGAAAGAATTCCCTGAATGAATATCCGTTACGCATCCATATAACATCAGGATAATATGTGTGATCTGATCTGTGACAGATCAGATTTTTTTCTGCGGCAGATCCGTGGCAACTTTATGGATCTGCCGCGGCGCATTACGGGGCATTCAGGATATTTTTTTGTCCGGTGGCCTTCTCACCAAGCTTCTTGCTGATGGTCTTGTAGGCCATTCCAGCCTTGTGCAGGTGTTGTCGCCGACCTCCTTTGACAGCTCTTTTAGCTTACCTGTGGAGGCGGAGAGGTTTTATACACATAATGACTTGAGATCAGGAGCGTCTGCAATGGATTGACTGATTGCAATTTGTGGGAGCCCGAAGTCTGGGCTGAGTTGTGGAATACTTAAAAATGCCATGAAAACAAATTTTATTATTAGTCAAAGATGATTCCAAACCTACCTGCCCTGTGTGAAAAAGCTGTTAAATAATGAATTAACTGCGATTAACCAAATGTTTTGGAAAGCTGAGTTCACTTTCACTGCCACATGCAGGCCTGATCACCGCCAAACCTGCTGAATCAACAGATCGCTTAAATAGAAGCCGTCTGACAAAGTGAATTTGGCTAAAAGATCTCAAAAAGCAGAATATCACGCCACCGTCCAGAGAAACGGCCGAGAAAGGAAATCTATCTGAAAGGATTACAGAGCCGTTTCTAAGGCTTTGGGACCCCAGAGAACCACGGCGTTATCCACACATGGAGAAAAGTTGCAACAGTTGGGAAGAGCGCATCGACAACTCATCCAGGAGATCCCACAAGAACCCAGGACAACATCGTCATTTAAAAACTGTATTTTGCATTCACTCGTTTTTTCGTTGTCTAATATTAAAAATGTGTTTGATAATCTGAAACATCTTTTTCGCATTTAAAAATTTCAGACGCGGTTGCACATTTGTATTTCTACATTTGACTGAATATTTACTGAGAAACTGAGAGAGTTATATTTAAACTTACATTCACAGATACTTACAAACACTGACGCATACTTTTACACATTTACAACTCGAAGTACACATTAACAGTTTTTATGCACGTAAGAATTTTCTATCATCTCAAATGATCCTTTAACTCGGATGTGCTGATGTGCAGCCCTGAACCTTTCATTACCTGCTGGAGCTGTATGTGAGAACATGAATGTCTAAGTTGGGGGAGATAGTAAAGGTGTCTAACTTACCCCCCATCCCCCACTATAATGTCCATATGATGTACATTTGTGCCCAGCAAGTAATGGTCCTGAGAACACACAGCATTCATGTGTCCCGCCTCCTGCACACTTTGGACTGAAGCGGGCGAGCCTGTGCTGTTTGTGTGCACCGTGTGAGAATGTGGACAGTGTCTGGATGTTGCCTGCAGTTCATGTGTGACTGCAGTCCATCAAAGTGGAAGACATCCCCATGTTCCCCCTGAATTAAAGAGCCTGATTTTCCTTGATGTGCTGTCCTGCAGGTGCCTACCCTCGACTGTCTCTGAGCTTCAAGCTGAAGCGAAACATTGGATACTTCATCCTGCAGACGTACATGCCCTCCATCCTCATCACCATCTTGTCCTGGGTGTCTTTCTGGATAAATTATGACGCCTCCGCTGCCAGAGTTGCATTAGGTATGATTTGTCCCGTGCAATAAGTTGACCTCAGGATGCACATGTCTCTGTGTTTTATGCAGACTGTGAACAGTGACAAAGCGACTGTGCCAAAGCTAGAAACCTGAGAGAAATCCTAACCTGTGATAACACCAAAGTGGAGACTGTGCAGTTAGAGAATGTGTTTGTGACTGGTTACCATAACCAAAGTTTAAGAATGCTGTAATCACTGCAAATTGATATTTTACTCCAATGTCACACACGCAGTATCCAACTGTCTGACTTATCAATGTGCTAAATGTATGGCCAGATGACTCTCGACAGCTGAAATCTAAAAAAAAAAAAAAAAATTGGCTTCTGTGGAAATGAAACCCTGGTTTGCTTCTCTAAAGCCAGCATTCACAAAGATTCTGTAGTAGCACTAACAAAGGAGAATAGTCCTGGTGAGGCGTTTTGCAGTCAAAGCTAAGCTGCTGAGGTCCTCCCACGTGTCACATTTGAACAGATTCAGAAAGAGCAAATAATCAGTTGTGCGTTTCCCTCAGTCTGTTTGAAGCCTCTGCATTGTGGTGTAATAGGAGACTTGGCTGCAGCTGAGACTCACACTTTCCACTGGCTTCTAGGGCTAAAACAGTTCACCATCGCAAAACAGCGTGCCTCCCTAACTGCATCGATCTCTGCTAGAATATTTGCCCTAATGGAAATCCTCAGTCAGCCTCGCTGCACTCTCAGTCAGGCCTGCATGGGGAAGAGCACATTAGTGTAGCAATGATAAAATCTCACTTGAGCATACGCAGTGATTAGATGGGTATAGTACATCTCAGGAGGTCTGGAGGGAAGCAGGCGTTGGAAGCCCCTCTGCAGCGTCAGAGCCGTAACGCCTCCTCATTGAGAAGACTGCTGTCTGGGACACCGTGAGATCAATGCACGTTAGAGAGCATTCCCACTCCTGCGCTGTCCAAATTCAATCACTGGTGATTTATTACAGCTCTCCATTCTCTTTTGGTGGGTGCTGTGAATATCCTGAGCAAAACCAAATTAGCTGGGCTACTTAACAGGCTTCATATATGAGCAGCAGAAGAATTCAGCAAGGTTCAGTAAAAAGTATGCTTTTTTTTAATGCCAAAAATGTGCACAGAACTAGTGAACACCAGAACTAGTGCTGCGTGAAGCAAACAGTATGTTGCAATCCGTTTGGTCACATTTAATGGTGCCATCTCGGGCTGTCCAGTGATGTAAATGTTCTGTGCTGCGATCTGCTGCGCTGTCAGGGACCGCACTGCACAGCAATCCGAGGGGTGTGTTGAGTAACCCTCTCCTCTGAGCTCTCGGTGCTCAGAATCTTGCTCGTCCCTTTGTTATGCAGAAATCAATGCCGTGTACCCACTGGCGCTCTTGACTCCCCCACACACTCCATACAGTGAAACGTTTTTTGTCTTAATTATGTAAGCCTGACTCGACAGAAATAGACAGACTGTCCAGGGTTGGTGAGCCATCACAGAGACACAAAAACATCACGGGAACATCACCGCAGACCACTGAGCGAGTTTGTTGAGCATGTTCGCTTGCTGTGTAAGCTGTAAGATGACTTCTGACTTCTCAGAAAACCAAAAACAGTGTCCGCTGTATTCTTCTCTCAGGGAACCATCACCTCTGTTAGTGCTGCGGGAACTGATCTTTGCTTTCCTTCCAGGGATCACCACTGTGCTGACAATGACAACCATCAACACCCATCTGAGAGAGACGCTGCCCAAAATCCCCTACGTCAAAGCCATAGACATGTACCTGATGGGCTGCTTTGTGTTTGTCTTCCTGGCGCTGTTGGAATATGCCTTTGTCAACTACATCTTCTTTGGACGAGGGCCACAGATGCAGAAAAAACTGGCTGAAAAGGCACAGAAGGCAAATAATGACCGCAGTAAATTTGACAGGCCCAAGGTGAGAATGATTTTCAAACACCGTAAAAAGCAGGCGATGGTTGTTGTTAACAAGCAGGGCTGGAATTTAGAGACTTTGGTGCAGAATCAACCAGTTCTCCTCAGTCATGGTGCCAATATAAACAAACTAGCCAGCTAGCATGCAGCAGTGTTACAAAAATGATAATAAAGATTATTACTATAATTCATCTATAAGGGAGGAGCAGCGCTGTCGTGCTCCAGGCTTTTTTAGTGGATTAGAAGTAGCATCGTCTCTGTCTGAACGGTTACAGCATGAGTACTGGTATCTTCTTACTGCTGAGCAATAATAATAATAAACAGCAGTAATTATGTCAAAGATGGACGCAGCCTTTGTAGCTGAAAAGCCAATACAGGAGTGGCTGAAACCTGCATTCTGCCTAACTACCAGCAGGGGGCAGCTCCTCTGGTTGCAACGGGAAGTCCGGCTGTACGGCGGTCTGCGGGGAAATGCGCTGATATCGCTCTTGATTTGTTTCTCCGGTAAATATTTGTATAATAACTGCTCATTTCAAGTATTCCTCAAAGCATCATGGTATTTCCTCTGGAACATTTAGAGGATGAATCAGGGTGTGCTTTAGGATCTGCCTGCCTCGTCACTGATCACAGATCAGTGGTTCTCAGTCGGGTCCACCCCTGGAAGAACCCCGAAGCAACATGGCCAAAGTTCAGGCTTCAAAGCAGCAGGAGGCGTCATGTTGGCGCTCCGCTGGAGCTTTACACAAGCTCAAATTTTAGGATTATGGTTGGAATGCTTTCAAATATCAGTTACTCAAAGACAAAATCCCATTTTTTGTCTTTGAGCATCAATCACGATATATACCATAACTTTACTAGATTCAGGAGTAAAACTGCAGCAGTTCTGTGACGCAGAGGAACAGAAACAAACATTCATACTCTGGATGTTTGAGGACGATTCACTGGAGAAAACTTCCAACGGTAAATTGTGGGCAAACTTTCAGGGTGCACTACGTGTGAGAGCAGGATCATCTTCTCACCGAGGATTGAGCGGATTCTGAGGGGGCCATGTGGGAGACACTGGGATTTTTAATGGAAAGATCCACTTTCCATAAAGAGCTGGATCAGTGCGTCCTACAGCTGTTTTTACACATACAGAAACAGAAAGGAGCAGTTCATCGTCGCTCACACGTTGAACTGCTCCTCGCTGAACTCTGATGCTCTGTGGGCTCCTCGGGCGCCATCTGACCAAGTCTCAGACAAAGGGGTTTGTTTTTGTCTTTTTCCTGGCTAGTCCATTCTGGAAGGAGGCAATTGCAAGTCTTCATCTCTTAAACTGTCCAATCAGGTACAAGGGCGTCGTCACTCACGGCGGGTGAGTGTCTGTCACTGCCTGTTGTGTTACATCTGTGAAACCACTGGCGGAAACTTTGCAGTGCAAAGTTTGACCTCATTTAACAAAGAAAGACGTCATGTCATCCTGACTCCAGCCCCGGCTGCCTAACCCGCCTGTCCCGCTTTCTAACGGTCTTATATGTGTGTATGTGCTACAAACGTCCCATACAGTACAATAAGTGCAATCAAACCACTCCAGCCATCATTAAGCTCATTAGCTGATTATTTAACGCTGCACTGTGAGACAATGGCGCGCAGAAAACAACAGTGAAGAAAATCACAAGTTCAATTGTAGTCAGACGTGTCTTCGCTATCCTGTGGCCTATTTCACCATTGGAGTGGGGCTAGAGAGATAAAGCTGTTTAGCCACTCTCTGCAAAAACTCAGTATGACACAAGTTTGAGCTCATTGCCACACACAGTACATGTGAGGTCCGAGGCTGATCTCAGCTGTCAGAACAAGAAGACAAATACTCACTTCATCACCTCCTCTCACACCTTGTGATCATTCCTATATCTCTGTGTTCATCTCACGCCCGAATGATTTGTCTGCTTTTGCGTGGGAAGCAATAGTTGTCATGGCATTAGTGTTAGATCCATGCGGCCCAACCTTGAGCGTATTTGTGATTTAACTTTGGGACAGAAAAACCTGTGTTTGAAGGCTGCTATAATCTGTGGCCCGCCCGGGGCCCGGCGCCACGTGGCGCCGCCCGCTTTAACTCTGCTGCTGTTTGTTGCTCCCAGGTCGACTCCCAGGGAAACATTCTGCTGACAACCTTGGAGATCCACAACGAGGTGGGAGGAAACGAGGTGACAACCACTGTGAGCGAGACCCACAACTCCTCCTCCATGGTGTTCGACAACTCAGCGATCCAGTACAGGAAGACGAGCGGGTCGAGCCGCCCCAGCCTGGACAGGAACGCACATCTTAAGAAAACCCGTCTACGGAGACGATCCTCGCAGCTCAAAATCAAAATCCCAGACCTCACCGATGTGAACGCCATCGACAGATGTTCACGGATTATATTCCCGTCCGCCTTCTCCCTCTTCAACCTCATCTACTGGCTTTATTATGTCCATTAATGGTTTTTTATGCCCATGTCATCCTAGTTTATGACCGAAAGAAGACTTTATGTGACCGCCGGACTTGGTAACATCCCGAACATTTTTTTTAACATGACGAGTGGGGCGAGAACTTTCACTCGGACCATGCGCAGCCACGAGGACTTACCTGCACGACATGCTTCCTGCAGAGTGATCACCTGGGGCGGGCTGAAACACAGACTCTCTGCAGCAAGATGATTTAGGTTGCTTTAGATGAGTTACTGCAACCTTTCCCCATCATTTCAGCTAAACACTATTAAATTTAATCGATCAAGGTTTGTAGAACTATGACAGCATGGGCCTTCCTTATATCGGCACAGGGACAAAGAAGGACCCCACACACACCCAGACTAAAGCGGCTCTACCCAGGCTGGAAATGCTTTGCTATGAAATCAGCCATAGGGGAATAGTTGTGATATTTTGGGAATTTTGCTTATTTTTACTTTCTTGCTTAGACTAAAGAATGATTCCACCAGGGTCTGGGGTTCAAATGTTATTTTTATTATTGCAATGATGTAGTCAAGATAACATAACATGAAACAAGAGGTTGGCATTTGGTTTGGTTTGACGATGCTTTTTCTTTTCCCGGTTTTCGACATCCAGCACAGCCCTTTTCTTCACAGCTCTGCTCTTTTGTTCCCCCAAATTCCAAAACTCACTAATTGTTCAGTTCCAGTAGAGACAAGATGATAGAAATAGTCTTTGGTCAACAAGCTGTCTAGAGTAAGGTGTGCCGAGTTTACTGTCTGTCGTTGTCTCGGTGGCCATTGCGCCGTGTCCCATCATTCCCGGGAATATTTGATTTCAATTAAAACTGTATTTAAATTTCATGGAAAGCCACAGTTTAAAGGATATGATTTCTTTTTAAGTTAACACACCGTATCACTCCAACCACTTCATCAAAATGGTCATTTTTACATTTTTGTGCGCACAAATTAGGCTTGAGTGATGTTTTGTGTTATTTTGTGGGCTTTCGAGGTTAGAACACGGATTCGATTCTTTATTTATCTGATCTTAATGCTAAGCTAGGCTAACCTGCAACAAAATATAAAAAAAAAAAAAGACTTCCCAAAATATCAAACTATTTTCTAAACATGTGCATTTCTGCATTTTCAAAATGCCATATTATAAACAAAAACTGGACAGCTTGTGTGACATCAGTACAAAGGTTTGCAGACTTTTGTAGGGACTTTTTTTATAATACTGTCCCACTATTTTTGTCACTGTGCTTCCTGAACTGCGGTCACTTGTTGTTTTGTGAAACATGTACATAATACAGCACAATGCACACCGTCCCCGTCTCTTTCAGAGTGCATGTTGTAGTGAGGACTGGGTCTGGGTCCTCCTGGGATTTGACGTACATACTGTAACTGTGCACATTCTCTCTCGGCTCACGGCAATGACACGGCGATCTTGCCAACAGTGTTCTGCTCAGTGATTTCTGGCCTCGCCGTTCTGTTTTTGTTAGCCTTCACACAGAATTATCATTTCCTATTTGTGACAGTAAATATAAAACACAAAATCACAGCTGGTGATTATTTCCATTCTTCCTAAAGGTAGAGCACGTCAAGTCCTGGAGCTGGTGGGGGGTTGTATCTCCTAAACAACCACTTCTGGCAGACACAGCTCGCAACACACCATCTGCACTGCTTGCTGGAGCGACTCGCAGCGCGTAGGAGTGACACCGCCTGTCAGCAGTCCTCGCAGCTCGGCGACACCCGTGCATAGCGGCTTCGCGGAGCCTAAAATCCAAAACGAATTACACAAAAATGACCCGTAACCAACACGTTCTCAACGGGTGTCGAGGCTCTGAAATATTTACTGAATTTGCCTTAAAATGCATTTGTCCGTACGACGCTGCAGGCCTTCATCAAGGGTTCATATTTTTGTATTCAAATCACAACATTTTAATTCATCATTTCTCTTCCATGCAGCATTAACGTCCCTGCTACACATGAACACTTACATTGTGTTGTCAGGACCCTGCTATTACATTACAAACAATTGCAATTTAAATTTCTGATTTTAATCAATCTCTTTTTTTAACCATCTACCAATCATGAATGGAAAGATCAATATGATGCTGGAGATGTCTCCGTCCACGATGGATACTGTGTGGATACAGCAGCTGGCTGTCTTTCTGTGTCTGTCACAGTATGAATGGAAGGCATCGGTGCACATATTTTCTGTGGACATTTACTGTACTTTTATGGATGTAGGTGGATGGAAGACATGAACACACATCAAAAGATCAATATTGACAAGAGACTGTGTAGTGTTTCTCCGATGTAGCCAACCCTTCCTAGATGTTGTTAAAGCTTTCTGCGATGTTTTCAGCAGCAAGAAGGTTATAAGGATGAAATTAGTTTATATTGATGCGCACAACACATCCATCCGCTTTCTTCCACTTATCTAAGTCAGGGTCACAGAGGGCTGGAGCCTATCCCAGCTCTCATAGGGCAAGAGGCGCAATACACCCTGGACAGGACCCCAGTCTAGCACAGGGCTAACACAGAGCGAACCACCCACTGATGCAACACGTGCACCCCTGAGTCTGCGTTTATTATCAGATAAAGGCACATATTTTCATGTATAAGAACATTCTCACAAGCAATATACACCATGAGGTTTGTTTATTTCCTGTTACAGTGCAATAAATGATCTTCTGCAGCTGTGGATTTCATCAGCCAAGCTAGAAAAGGCCTGCACGACCCCATCAGGAGAAACAAGACAAACAGCCATAACAATGAGCCTCATTCACTGTGTGCACATCAGTGCCAGCGCCATCCTGAACTGCGCTGCTCTAATCACCAGAACCTGCAAGACAGCAGTAACCGTGCCCCCACTCATTCATTAGTCACGGGGGTTCATCATTTACTCTCAGAGTCCGGTTCTGTTTGCACTGATGTTTGCCATTCTAATCCGGTTTCTGTCGCCGGGCCCGTTTGTTCCTCATTCCCCCGCTCGTGTCAGTGTTGTGATTGGTGTTGTGTGGGATGAATGGATTGGAGAATTCAGCTGCGGGAAATTCCAGACATGTGATAATTCAATCTGCAAATTACAGCTGATTGATAGTGGTGCACTTCAGATAAATGAACAGCAGGTGTGTGTTTGGCTGTGGGCTGTACATTAGGAGGAGGTGACACACAGGTGGCAGTTTTGAGGGCTGAAATTACCCTCTTACATCACCGTGAAATCAGAAATATGCAGCCTCGGGTCCCCTGCTCTCTGATTAAATGGACGGGATCAGGCGACACATTAGAGGTCGATCAGGAACTGGTTTTTGTCACAACGAATAAGCATGGAAAAAAACAAGGGATAATATACACTTGGGAAATCTTTTGTCTTTTCTTGAACTGTTTAATCAAGTATAATTGTGCACAATGTGTTCCTAACTTTGTGGCAGTCGTAAAGATGGTTTGGAAGAACTGCACCGAGCTGTGATGT
>VUQK01021987.1:0-10535 GCA_015106715.1 Bujurquina vittata | reverse complement strand
TGGTGTACCTTCCATTATAGTCCTTGTTGGCTCCTCTTCAAATGGAGCATTTATGCTTGTGGCCAAAAACCTGAATTTTTGTCTCATCACTTGTTCGAGTCTCTCCTTATTGTTCATCTTGAAACGGCCACGCCACATTTTTTTTCCAGAGTCTGTATGTCAGCAAGAGTTATTTAAGATAAGATCAGTTTAATTGCCACATGCACAGTTATACAGTACACAGTGAAGTGTGTTTTGTACCTGCAGCTGTAACTCAGTAAAGTGATTCACACAAATACATAAATGGGAATAAAATATGTAATTTACATGTCACGGCACACAGGATAAAAAATATATATAAATATAAAGGTTCAAAATATAAAATTCTAGTTATTGTTATTTTTCTTTTGCGAGGGTGTGTTATTGTAGCTGTCAGTAAGTGCATGGTATGGTATAGTGCAGGTCCCACACAACAGAATAATTTACACATTGCGGAACAGTCCAGTTCAGGGCTCAGAGTTGAGCAGACAGGTGCTTGTGGGTAAAACCTTCTTCAACCTTCCAGTCTGAGTCCTCAGGCAGCGGTAACACCGGCCTGATGGGAGCAGGGAGAAGAGAGAGTGGACAGGTGGCTGGGCTGTTCAAGGATCTTCTTAGCCTGTGACCTGCACTGCTTGGTGTAACCCTCCTGCAGGTTGGGGAGGGTGGTTCTGATGGTCCGTTTAGCTGAACGAACCACCCTTTTAATGACAACTGTCATACACAACCTGCCATTTTAATTTATGTCCAAGAACAGCATCAACATCCCATCCCATCTGTTTCTAGTAAAAAGGTTCTCGTTTTCTTGTCTGGATTGAGATATTTTAAAATGGTATTATTAATTCCAAATAAGCCATTAAAATAAGTAACAAAATATATCTACATTAGGGAATAAAGATGAATTTGGTTCTAAATACACTGGTGATCATCAAGTTACATCTGGGCACAAAGGAAAACCATCACAATACATCTTCACTAAGCCTCTAAAGTACCTCATATTAAATGGAAAATTGTGCAGCCAGAGCTCTGTCAGATTTGTTAATTCAGCTGTGAGGTGCAGCAGGCCCTCCATTGATGTTGAGGGCAGTCTGGCTCCTTCATTTAACTTCAACCAAGGATTCAGCTCATCAGTCCACTGCAATGGTGAGCTGCTGCCACGGCAAACCTCAGGCTTATCCAGCATGCTATCTTACTCAAATTTTCAACAACTTTAACGATAGCTGCACTGTTTTCATCCTGAACTGGCTGAACAAAAATGGCATTTTTCATAAAAGTTTACCCCCCCCCCTTTTTTTTTCCTCCCTATGTCATTCCTGTTTCCTTCACTTTAGAAGTAAAATATCCACTTGCCAGCTGACTTTGGGAGACTCTACTAGCTTCAGCAGTTTAGGGAAGACAGGGACAAGAGTTAGGGACAAGCTGTAGTTTCAGCCAAACCAATCCCCCCCCCCTCCCAAAAAAACCCTGAAATAAACCAAAGATTAGCCATTAACTATAATAGAAGTCAATTATATCCATGTTTAGCCTCAAGTGAAAGACAAGGGAGAGTGGATAATGGGAGTAGGACATTCTCTGTGGGTATCATGAGCTGCCCACTCAGGTGGGCAAGCAAGGGAAGATGGCAGATATGCTAGCAGGACCTGACATCTATGAACACTAGAAGACTTTTGCAAATAAGCAGCAAATCAACTAGATATTTTAAGTTTACACAAATATATTGGCACCTAAAAACATCTTAAAAGTTTGTTTTCACCACACAATGCATCCTTAAGTAGGGGTGGGTGAATCTGTCTGTGAAACTGAGGGACTTTGCAGGCTCAGACATTATACACATGACATCACAAGGCAGGCCTGCCCAAAAGGGACCAGTCTTTATCAACATTTTTAACTCCCACAGGGAAAAAAACAAAATGACCGCTCTGGATTGACCTAGACTAGAAGCTGAGACCAGAAACTCACCAGAAAAGTGTTTATTGGACTCATACACTCTGCAGCCACAAGGTTCAGCCCTACTTGGTAATTAGAAAGAAGCAGCTTTAAAGCAGCTTCCACACTGGCTTCACATTTCAGACCTGGCAGCCACGCACATATGCTGCACAGTTTTTAGTCTTAACACTGTTTAGATTTGACCTCATTTAAAAAAGCAACCATGTGCCACGTGGCCAGCGTGCAGTGGCCTGGGTTTGAGTCCAAGGCCCTTTGCTGTATGTTTATCCATCTTTCTCTCATCACTTATCTGTCTCCACCAGAATAAAGGTAAAAAATGTCCCCAAAATTATGAAAAAAAATAAAAATCAGATTATCATTTAGTTAAGTGTCAGTGACTCCATTACTTTCAAAAAGGTAGTGAGGTTATTAGCTGTGTTTGTTCTTGTTTTTCTGTCATAGATAACACCCATGGTGACTTGCTAAGCTATGGATAAGGGGAGCCATCCAGAGTCAGCCCACCCCATCAGACAACCTGTCATGGCAAACCATGTGATAGAGCGGCCTATCCAGTCCAGGACAATTGTGTGGATGTCACGCTTTACTCATCCTAAGCAGTAACTGTTGTAGTAACTTGCAGTACTCCAATCTCATTGTACATTCTGTATAGTGACATTAAAGGCATTCTATTCTATTCTATTCTACCACCAGGGTGTGATATTTTGTTCAGACCCAACAAGCTTGATGGCTGATATGTAAAAATAGCCTCCACATATCCAACATGCCATCTTTTGTTGCTGTTAAACAATATCACAATATTGTTTAATTGGCTGAAAATCAACAGAAAGGTGGCAGAAAGCTGTTTGCTGGAAATTAAATTCCCGCGATTGTCTCATTTCTGTTGGACAGAAATCTCATAGATTTTTTGCCCCCTTCTCTGACAAGATACTGTTTTAAAATCTGGTTGCTGTCTTTATCGTCAGCAACCTCCTCATCCTCTTCCATTTCAATCGAGACCACTGGAACCAGTTATGCCAGTGCTAAGGCTGCTTTCACCATCGCCACTGGCCTTTCTGTTCTCCATCTCTGACAAAGCGTCCTTGAGGACCCCTGCTGGGGGTCCAGTGGTGTGTGCTGCTACAAATTCCTTTTTTCTTTTCTTTTTTTTTTTAAGAACTCTGCCAGCTTTTTGGAACTGAAACTGAGCTGGGGTCAGTGATGTTCAAGTCTATGCTACATTTCACCTCCCAGTTGGATATTCTTGTACAACACTGGCCTCATTGCATTCCCCACTGACATCTCGCCATGTTCAGTGGAATTGTTGTGGTCGTTACACCTCGTTCTTTTGCTCTACATATGTTCCCCATCAAATGCCCTCATGTCTCTCACACTGACATCTTCTGGCTTGTTGGTGCTGTGGTCAGTGGAGTGGCTGATGTTGCTTCTGCCCTGATTACATTTTATGTCTCAGTCGCTTCCCTTTGAACATTGTCCTTGACATATTCAGTTCACAGCTGTTTACCAGACAGAGCTTATAGACCATCAGAGCATTTTGCTTAGAGGCAACTCATTAAAATAGCTTTCAGAAGCAGTTTTTAAGGCAATTACTGGGATTTGAATAAAATAAGGTACTACCAGCATCATACACGTGTCAAAAATAAAATAGACCATAGACTGCCCAAGAGTCCAATCCAGCTCACCGGATGGTGTTGTTAGGTGTGATAGTTGCAAAGAAGCGGAATTTCACAGAATTCTGCACCAGGAAGATGCAGCTGTTTGAGTGAAATCCAGAGTTTATAAAAACCAACTCAGACAGATGAGGTGCCTTAAAAAGATGAATTCACAAAACAACAAAAACTAAGAAGACACAAACTATGGGCGCTGCTACAACAGGCTGCCAATCTCACGGCACCATCTTACATGTCGTAAGACTTAATGATAGGAGTGTGGCTGATTTGTCTCATTACTAATTTGATTCACTGAACTGGACCTCTCCACTGTGTTTGTGTTGTTGGCGCCTTTTTGAGTATTTTAGTGGAATAATGCTACTAATAAAATGACTACTGTGTGGTACAGTCCATCCAAGAAGACTGTGCTAAATTCTTGTATTTTATCAGCATGTTGATGTCAGCAAACTGTTTTGGCTGGCAGCTGGCTCCAATGCCCTGGCTCTCTCTTGTCTCGAAAAGTTCTCATTAAACCTTGCAATGAATCACTGTCATCACAACTGTGATGCGTGCCAGGGATGAGGTGCATTTAAGGTGCATTGTAAAATGCAGCATTCAGCCTGTGCGCAAGTCAGTTGTAAAAAGATTCAGTTTGACTTTGAATGGGTGCATCTGTTGCACAAATTCAGGCACAATTTTGTCTCTGTGTTGTTGTTCCACATCATCAGTCAAGTGTTTAAACATGATGCTCAGAAATCAGACATTAGCCTTGAATTTGTCATCCGGTAAACAACTCAAGTCTGCCTTTTTTTCATGTGAGGAGGGTAGAGACAGGCACCTGATGTCATTGCGCAAAAGCAAATTGTGGTGCTCAGCAGACATTTCCAGCAGCAACATGATATTGAGCAAATACAAATAATTGTAGCTATCACAGTGTGTATTGTTGCTTAAACCCCCACCTAACTTTGCAGTCTAAGGATATAAGACACAGGAGTCGACCAACGTGCTGCCAAAACCTCTCACTTTTCCTGCCATGGATGGAGCACCATCCATGTGCACTCGCTTCATATCCAGAACAATGTCTTTAGAAAAATAAAAATATATATATTATATATAAGATATTTTCTCAAACACTATCCCAGACTATTTCCAGTTGTGTGTCCTTCCAATGGCAGTAAGCTAAGCCACATTCTGACAGAAAAATGCTGACATGCACAATTGTGCAGTAAGTGTTTTGTGTGTGGATCCTTCTACTGATATAGATACTGGATCAGCATTCTCCAGGTCTTCTAATAACATTTCAAACCCTTCTCTTTGAAATGAATTTCAGTGGGGTGAGTGTGTCCAGCATGGAGCCTTTAATAGTTTCAGAATCTGTGAATCGTCTTTTGTTCTTTGGCAGCATTCAGGAAACCGCTGCAGCCCTCTCTTGATATCCCTCAGGAGAGTTTGTGATGAAAGCATGGTGTTTCTCACCCTGGCGTCTCAACAAATTGTAATCATTTAGTACTGCAATGCATTTACTGCCAATTATACACGTCAGACTAGTGTTCAGATTTAAACTGAGACAGGTAAATTGAAGCGTTACCTGTCTTTGAGAAAGACATTGTGCTGTATTTTATCATAGATTACTATCATCACTTCTAGACACACTTTCACAACAACACACAGCATTGTGGGTTTATTATTGCGAGGCTATGCAGAGTGTTGCATTCACCACCAATGCCACGGTAGGAATTTCCACTGGATTGTCTGAAAACTTGCAAAATGTTTTCTATGGAGGTACCTCGGCCAGGGCCACTCGGAGGTTCTGGGCTGTGGTGAGTGGGCAGCCATTTGAATAGGCTGGGTTAATAGATTTACTTTCACTGCATTTATCCTTGAACATTTTAAGTGGTAAAATAAAGTGGTTTCATTTTTTGAAGAGTATCTTGCTAAACAAAACACAATTTAATAAAGGGTTTTTTTTTTGCACTAAATAAGGATGCTTGACTGAGTAAAAGTCATTATAATTCATTAATAAAATCTCAGATTTTTGACACATTTATTAAACGAACATCATGAAGTTTAAAACCCCAAAGTTTTTACAGTGAATTTTCTTTAAGCTTTTTTCCCATGTATGTATACACGGAAAAAGAAATAACTTTTAAAAAAGGTGAAATTAGTGGAACACACAGGTTTATCCACAGTGAGTTATGCACTAAACAGGTAACGTCTGTGTATGCAGATGGAGTTGCAGAAAGGCTGATGCCTTTGAAGACTTTGCAGCGCAGCCACGGTGCAAGTAACAGAAGCTGAAGGTGACAGGTAACTGAGTGAGACCAGTTGAGACACCCTAAGCGACCATGAGAAAAAATGCAGCTGTAACCATCCACTCACCCTATGGAAACCTTAAAAGGTTTCCACTCTGTGGATCTTGTGGGTTGAAGTCTTTTCCTCAGCCCTGGTTCAGCTCTTGGCTCAGACTGGACTAACCAGTCATTCTAAAGAATTGGTGATGGCACACCGTTGGAAAGGGGCACCCTTCGTTTATAGCAAGAAATAAACGAGAGCTTCATAACAAAAATGAAAGCCAAAGAGAAATTTTGTTTGTTTTCTTCAATGTTGGAGGTCAAAATTGCAAATGGGATTATAATCTCCCAGCCCTACCACCAAGCATGCAGCATGATAGTTAGCACTGCTGCCTCACGGTTTGAATACCATCTGGAAGGCCTGGGTTCAATTCCACCTTGGTCCAGCCTCTCTCTCACTGTGTGGAGTTTACATGTTCTCTCTGTGTGGATTTTCCCCAGGTACTCTGGTTTCCTCCCACCCCCACTGGGGTTAGGTTAATTGGCATTTCTAAATTGCCCATAGGTGTGAATGAGAGCATGAATGTGAGGGTGAATGGTTGTCTGTAACTATGTGTTGGCTGTGGACAGGCTGGTGACCTTTCCAGGGTGTACCCTGCCTCTCACCCTATGTCAGCTGGGATAGGCTCCAACAACCCCCCCAGGTGACCCTGAAAAGGAAAAGCGGATGGATGGACTTATTTGTTGAGGAAATAAGAGTAACAAACTTCCAGGTCAAAAAAGGTTATCCCTGTAGCACATCTGTGGGCAGCTGGATATGTGTGGACATGACCAGCAGCGAGAAGATAACAATGAGTAAAGCTCTGAATAAATGTATTCTCTTTGCCGTTTACTCTCACATGCACATTTTTTTTTATATTTCACTCAAATGCAGTTCAGTCCAGATAAAAAAAGAAAGACCTTGACATGCCAACAATATTTCACTATTTATTCTCATTAGCTTCTTGCAATTTGCCACAAGCCTTCAACAAAGCAACCTTCCTCAGAACCCAAGGCCAACGATGGGTTTGAAGGCAGACTGGAAACTCTGCTCTCTGGTTTCTCTGTGACCTCTGAACTGCTCTCAGGGCTGCAGTGCCGCTGCGCGTGTCCGCTATTATGAAGTATGGATAGACTTATGTTTATCTTTCTTGTGTTTCTTGAACCATCGCAAGCAATTAGAAACAGTCAAGTATGAGGGAGAATATAAGGACAAAAATGTAAGTATAATGAAAATGATAATCATGGTATGTCATTATCAAATGTGAAATAGACTGGGAGGAGGCATTGAAAATCCACACCAACAGAGGTTCAGAAGCCAGACAGAAAAAGCAGGTTTTATATCAGGATATTTTCATTAAAAATGTTGAAAACCAAGTTGTGTGTTTGTGAGTTAATAAATCAAAAATAATAGCTATCGTACATGTAACACATGCACATTTAAAACGGTTACTTCCCCAAACAAAGACACAGTGACCTGATGTCAGACAGAAGTGTCAACACATTACACTCTAAAAATCATCCAAATACAAAAGAGAAAGACCAAAAAGTGAATCATGTCTATATTTGTGCCCACCTAGCAGGGAATACAATTGGGGGTCAATTATTTGAGAGTGGTACAGAATGCCTATTTTTCTTCTTGTTTTACCGCATAAGAACTCCAATCATTTCACAACTTTAAAGTCGGTGTGGCTGTTGGTGCCAGAGAGGATATTTTTAGAAACTGCTGATTTACAGCAATTTTCCGTATTTTCCATATAAAATACCAGAATTTCATTCAAGACATGGGTGTTTGGTCCCACCTTTCTGTTTCAGAGTTAGTCGCCAATACTTCTTAGTTGGTTACCAGAAGATCATGCCTTGATTGAAATACACCATTTTCCAACATTAAACAAATCCTTGAAAAGTTCACGTAAAGGTAAGTAGACCAGGAGACAATTTTTATTTCATTTATTCACATTGCTAGAGAGCTCAGTCCAACCTCTTTTTCAAACAATCAGGCTGCTGTCAGTGGCGTTCTGTTGTTACATATTTAACTCTCCCACATGCACCTATTGGCTCTCAGTTTAGTTCAACATATGGAACTTGTTCTAGCTTTCACTGACTGTCATCCTGTGATCAATATTGTTACTGTGGATGTACAAATGAGTGATATAATTTCATTAAGGAGAGATCATTTATAAGAACTGAACATGATTTATAGAGATACAGAATCACTAGCAGAACAAGTCAGAGCCCTGCCGGGTGCAGGGCAAATGACCGGGCCCTTTATACCCAAATGATAAAGCTGGTCATAACATCATTTTACAACGTTTTACATTTTGCAACAATGGGGCTTACAAGATTCGGCACCACGAAAAACAATTTTGAAGTCCATCAACCGGACATGAAAAATAACCCACCAAGAGAACAACAAAAACATCAGGCTACATGGTAACCAATGATAAAGCAACATAAATTCAAAGCAGTTCAGCACCACGGATAGCGATTGGATCATGTTGACCCCCACTTTATCTATTTCAACTCAGAGCCTGTATCAGCTCAGAGCCTGTATCAGTAGCTTTTAAGTCTGGTAAAACTGGCACAGCGGCCCACATGTTCACAAACACAAGTTTAATATGAAGTACTTTAGGCCTACTCACTACTATTTGAAGAGCATATGACAAGCCTTGCACTATGCGAACTCGTCCACAATGCTCTGTATGTCCATTTTCTTTGCTCTCTCACTCTCTATGGTCACAACATGGCAAGTCCACTCAGTCTCTCCTGCCCCCCTGTGCTCCTCAATTGGTTTCTAATGAGTTTTAAGTTGGAGAATGAGCGCTCAGAGGTTGCAACGGGCGGTGCAAACCTCACTGATCCACTTGAAAATTTGTGTGTCATAAAGTTAAGTCGGTCTTGTAAAGTTTTTAGCAACCATGATTCAGTCCTGACTGTGGCAACCTTTAAACTCACATGTAAAACATGAATGATGCCTTTGGCCATACACCGTGCTCATCTGGATACAATCAGGGGAGGGCTCGCCTTCTCCAGCTCTCTTCGGACATGATAGATGCCTGGCTACCTGAAATCTTATCCTTTCTCCCATCCGGGCCCCCTCTAGGCCCGGGTCGGGGACGTACCGTCCTCCCAGTCCCCCCAGAAGCCACGCACCTGTACAGAATTCAGTCAAAGCTATTTGGTGATTAGACTTGGATGACCCATCATAGCAGAACAGAATCCCAGCTGTCACAGGAATTAGAGAATGAGAGAAGAGCTGGAATTTAAAGCACGCAGAGACTGATTGGCTGTGAGAAGGAGGACAAGAAAATTACTTAATAGAGCAGGAAAACAGTTGATCAAAGATCTTCTTATACTTAGGAAGTAAGCTTCATTTGTAAAAACTTTATCAAATAGGATACAGACCTCCCTGTCCTATACAGTGCTTTTCCAAAATGACTGCATTCCAGCACGTGTTGAACAAAAAACCTTGTTATTCTGCAGCAGATGATTTTATCTGAAAATTTGATTGCTTTCAAACTAAGTCAAGCTTATAATGAACAGAAAATTCACATCCTAACTGCAAAGGAACAAAACAATAGGGTGATAGTTTTATCCAGATTATAACTTTTAACTCATTGTGATATGCACCGACGTGATATCCAGTTCAGACCAGTGTGTCAGCCACCATTACATGCAGCTCTAACAGTGTGGCTCCTGTCTCTATACGCTGACTGCCAATTTTCTCTGTAGATCATTGTAGGGTCTTTACCTATATAAAGAATATAAAGCGCCTTAAGGCGACTGTTTGTTTTGATTTTGTACTATATAAGTCATAGGATTTTATTTATCTCTATTAGCTGGCACCACATAAAACACTTGGACACCAATACAAGGTAATTAACACAGAATGCACCAGGACAAATATAAAGGCTGGCAACAACATTGACCAAAAACATCAATTACAAAGAAGGTACTACAAAGATTCATCTCAGAAGTCTGTACCGAAATCAGCTGATTCCAATTTGCGTACAGAAGGAGGAAAATGGCAGAGATGTGGCGATATGGGCATTACTTTTATTTTTATTGAACACAGGAACAAGTGCATAATGGTAAAGTGCAAACTGTGCCCAGGACACTAGCAAATGTATTATACTGTTAACACAACTGCAAGCATCTGCACAGACAGCACACTAATAGAGAGTTTTTGAAGAACCCAGTGATGTTATAGCCAAGTGTATGGCCCCAGCTGAGCCTGATCCTGCGGCTCTGTGTCCAAAACAAACAATATAGCTTCCTCAACTTCACCAAAGAATAAAACAATTAAATGTGGATTATTAAACATTAGGTCTCTCTCTTCTAAGTCCCTGTTAGGAAATGATTTAATAATTGATCAACATATTGATTTATTGTGCCTTACAGAAACCTGGTTACAGCAGGATGAATATGTTAGTTTAAATGAATCAACACCCTCGAGTCAAACTAACTGTCAGAATGCTAAGCACAGGTCGAGGAGGAGGAGTAGCCGCAATCTTCCATTCCAGCTTAATTATTAATCAAAGACCCAGACAGAGTTATAATTCCTTTGAAAGCCTGACTCTTAGTCTTGTCCACC
>VUQK01021981.1:12702-25465 GCA_015106715.1 Bujurquina vittata | reverse complement strand
ACAAAATAAAAAATTTACTTTTTTTTTTTTTTTTAAAATAGCAGCTTAATTTAAAAAATGAATACGTTTACAAAATAAATAGAAATAGATATTTAATGTTTTTGTTGACATATTTCCCCACATCAGGCCGGGATTTCTGTTAAAAGAAAAATTTATTTTAAAAGAAGCTCTAAGGTATGGGTGAGTTATGCTCCTTCACAGACTTAATAAATGTGTTTATGTGGAGGAAAAAGCACATGTATGGTCTTTATGCATACACATCATTTATACATCCTGCCCCTTGTGTCCTTGTGCTTCATAATGACTCCAACTATAAAAATGACAGAATGACTCATTGGATGAATGCAAAGTCTTTCCATCTACCTGCCTGCATTTCAGCTGGGTCAGGCTGGTGGTTTAGTCACTGAATGAATTAACACTAAATGGGTGGTTTTGTCCTTGCCTAATAGGTTGTGAATAAATAGACTGAATGTATCACTGTCTGATTTTCTGTCTTTTTAACTTACAAACTCCACAGTGTCTACAGTTGAACCATCAAAGAAGAGGAGCTGGACTTTAGAGCATATCTACTTGTTAAGCAAAGGGAGCAGGGGTGATGAAAGCTATTGTTTGTAATCAGCATAGCTCAGTATTTATAATAAGAGCACCTCATGGTGTTTTTCGTTTAATCTTCTGCAGACAACCATCAGATGTGCTTTAATGAGGACAGCTCACGGTGCAAGATAACTGAAAACTCAGCTCTCCCCTGGTTTTATGTTAGGTTGGATGCACACCACACGAGCTCATCAAGTTTAGCTCAACTAATTAAACCCAAAGTTACCATACTCTCCCAGACCAAATTTTCCAGATGAGGGAACTGCTGTGAGAAAACCACAAAGGAAAAACATTGAGATGGTTGGACTCTGAAAATATTTTCTGAATTTGTATGCATGTGACTCCTTAATTGGGGCTAAATCTTGTCAAAGGATGTAGTGTTTGTCCACATTTGGCAAAAAATAGCAGGGGGCTGCAGTGATCTAAATCTGTATGTGAAGGAACAGCAGGGAAACCTGTCCAACCTGTGCTGCATGCTGATTTGTGTCACATTATTGTGTACACTTCTGTCATTATACTGGGACTTATTACATCTGGTGTCACACCTGCACTACAGAATGGTTGCATAAAACAACTGTCACCATTAATATGAAATGTGCATAATCGTAGGATTGTTTGTAAAGCTCAGAGAGGGAGAGAATTAAAACATGTTTCACTTATTGTCTGCAGCTGTTCAATTTTTTTTCTTTTGGATGTGTTACTTTTGTAGCTCGTGTAGCATGACGACTCAGTGTTCATCAACGATTTTTTATTTTTTTTTATTTTTGGAGGAGTCCTGCTGTTTCCTTTCAGTATCGAAAGACATAAACTGATGGGTCCAAATTGCAGGAAGGTATGTGTGGTGAGTGGCCCAAGACAGAGTCAGCGTGATGAAAATGCATCCCTCTTAGCAAGTGATGCATTATGGTCATCATCCCCACATTCAACACTAAAAAGGAACTATGGCATCTTTTTTTTTTTCCATTTTAATTGATTTCTACTTTTTCTTAAAATATTAATCCTGATGATTCAAAGGTTTAATTTCAAAATCAATCTACCAGTTGAAAGTTGTGAAAACTATGTTGAAAAAGCATCATAGTAGGTAATATGACAAACTAATTTTTCTGTGTACAGTTTATGAATGCAGATAAGCATCATTCCAGAATTGGAGGACAATACACACACACACCTTTTTCAGGATAAATAGGTTTCGGTAACAGGGTTATACGTGTTGTGGGACTCAATAGCACTGCATAATGACTTTTTTTGTCTGGTACTGTATGTTTTAGTATTTTGTGCAAAGATTACTTTCAAATTTGTGGGTGCAACATAAAATGTCATTTCAGTTCAATTCAATTATATTTATATAACAAACAGTCACTTCAAGGGGCTTTATATTGTAAGGTAAAGACCCTACAACACTTACAGAGAAAATCCAACACCCAAAACAACCCCCTATGAGCAAGCACATAATGACAGTGGGAAGGAAAAACACCCTTATAACACCCTCCTGTAACATTTAGTTGATGAGGACTGCCAGAGTCTGGCTGGCTCAGAGGCTGCTTCTCGTACACCTTGCATTTATATTTTAAAATGTTAAAATATTAGGTAATTTTGAAAGAGGAATCAGATAGCTAGCTAGCTAGCTAGATAGAGAGAGATTCCTCTTTCCAAAAAAAAAGTTTAAATTTTGTTCTATTTTACATTAAAAATCCAAACCAACCCATTTGTGGTGCATTTTATTCACTAACCCAATGAGAATCGATAAGAAAATCTATAAGGACTCGAATCAATAAGTGATATTTATAATGGAATCACAATTGCTAAATTCTCATCAATTCCCATCCCTAGGCCTGAAAGCTGATGGCTCTGTCTCCCGCTCTACTCTTAAGTATCCTAGGAACCGCAAGTAAGCCAGGAGTCTGAGAGCGAAGGGCTCTATTGGGGTGATGTGTTGCTATGAGGTTTTCAAGATAAGGCTGGCCTGGTTATTCAAAACCGTGTAAGTAAGCAGAAGAATTTTAAATTCAATTCTGGATTTAACGTGGAGCCAATAAAGAGAAGCCAATATAGGAGAAATCTGCTCTTTCTAGTCCCTGTCCGTACTCTAGCTTCAGCATTTTGGATCAGCTGAAGGCTTTTCAGGGAGCTTTTAGGACAGCCTGATAATAATGAATTACAATAGTCCAGCCTAGAAGTAATATAAGTAGTGCAATTCAACGGTAGAATGTCCTGTAAATTACAAAAAAAAAAGTAAATCATCTTAGTCACTGAACAGTTGCAGTTTTCAAGATGGCATTTCAGCAGATGTGCTCCGTTTTGCACGGCACATGACTCCAAGGGGTCTTCAAATTGAAACCAGAAATCTGCTGGTGTCAAGAATGTGTCCTATCCATACAAATTATTTATAGGCATAATTCTTCTTATGGAAACAGCAGTATTTGCAAATCCTGCAGTTACCAATTGTAATAAATTTTTGCAATTTTTCCGGCCAACTGATGGGTGAATACAATATTTACAACTGTCTCTACTCAGTTCCAAACTGCTGCATGCCCCATTATGTCAATCACTAATTGTCTCTCTGCTGTTTGGTACTAAAGTGTAAATGTGGCTTTTAGAGCATCATCATTGAAAAGGAGCTCCCTGTGGGGACTGAAAATGGAACTAAGGGAGGTGAGGCAACCAAAACAGTTGAGGGCTAGATAGCAAAACAGTGAGCTGACACTCTAAATTATAAAGCTGTAGATTCCAGCAAATATTCTCTGCAGGGCTACTTTTACAGTGTGACTTTAAAATATCCCCTGTGCCTGGTTTGAGAAAGTTGCATGGTACAGCTATATCTGTACTGAAGATGCATCAAATTTGGAATTTTAATCAGGTTTGTCCCTCTGCAACAATCTGAAAATAATCAAGACGTGATTCTCTCGCTCTCTTCACTTCAGTGAAAACTTCGCAACAGTTGGTGGAACCTGATGTCGGCACAGAGTGCCAGCAGCACAATATAGAGGCAGGCAGACACCAATCTTCAATAATAAATTGAATCCCTCCATCTCACGTATGAGTGAGATTTTTTAACGGTTACAGTTAGATCAAGAAATGACAAGATTGTTGTATGCTATATGCACGCATGCTGGATGGAGTTTTGTAGAAAGTAGCAAAAACATTTCCACCGGCTCTCTAGATTCAGTGTACACACACTGTTCTTTGATTCTTTCACTTCTGCTTTTGTAATAGAAGTGAGTAATAGAAAGGCAGTATTAGAACATAATATGCTGTTCAATGCGAGCCTCTGCAAGTTTTTCAGGAGACATTGAAAATACAACAATAAACTGAGGCTCTCTTAAACATTTTGAAATATGGGTTTTATTTCAGTCGTTCCCATATTGCTAAATGCAATAACTTCTACATGAATGCCTGCGCTTGAAAAATCATTTAAATAAACAGCAGCGAGCAGTGTCAGCAGCTAACTCACAAGACAGACATGGAAAATGAAGAAAGCAAAGAAAACAGACAAAGAAAGTTTCACAAGTTCTCAGAGTCTAGTTGGAGGACAACTTTATTGAAATGATCCTATCAAAGATAAGCAATCCAGTCATCCAATCATAGCAAATGCAGAGATTAGACTCACAGGGACCTGATTGAGACTGCCTGTGGCTGAAGTCATCCCGGGCCAGCATATATGTGTTTAGGGCACAATTTCTTATCTGTCATCACGGTTGACTCTGATCCCTATCATTATATAGAAGCACTGTATCTGTGGTCCACCATCCGTATATCAATCTCAACGCTTCACTGGATTTTAATCGATGAAGAGGCTGTTTAACTTCTAAGATATCTCACAAGAAGTCTCTCCTTGGGCATGAAAACCATTTATGTAATCTTATTGTAATTTGTTAAAATACGCTGTTACATTTTGTTTGAACTGTTTTTCTTTGAAGATCTGATGTGTTTTTTCTCTCTTTAAAAAAAAAAAAAAAGACAGACAGAATATAATATTATTTTACTATTGTAAAGAAACACAGACTGGAGTTTACAGAGGAAAACTTTGCAAAATAATGATTTTTGACACTTGCTTTGTTTCCTTATGTTTATTAGTTTGAATGCACTCCAGTATTACAGGTTGATTCATGTGACTAATGCTCACTCCTCATATTATCTCACTTTTTCCTTTATTGTATCTTAATGAGTACACTACACTAATATTCCCTATGTAAATGCAAATACACACACACACACACACACACACACACACAGAGGACTTGAAATCACGTTGTCTCACATAAAGAAATGCTCTCTAATCATCAGCCCTCCCTAATTAATTGCTGCCTTTACTGAACTTGGCTGGGTAAGTCTGAATGGCTCCCACAGCAGGGGAAAATTAGTAATAATTTAGTAAGACCAGGGCAGCCTACCAAAAATGAGTTCATCAGTTCCCAGAACCAATGAACTTTTTACTTTTTCTGTTCAAGCATTGTTGTGAAAAGTGTGAAAATTGCATTTACCTCTGTTTTGTATGGACTGCAACATCAAGTATTTCATTTGAACAGAGTGTTTACTGCACTGCATAAATGAATTCCTTTGACAAACAGCACCTCCCTCATTATTTCCATCCAAAATTTGCCAATTAGTATGTAATCCATTTGCACCAGCCCTATTTTTTTTAACCTTTTGCTAATCACTCTTCCAACATGGAAGCTCAACATCCTCAATCACAATGGAGGAGTGGAGTGGAGCTGAAATGTGAGTGCCGAACAAAGTTTAACATAAGTTTTGTCATAAAGCAGTCTTTGCTTTTTTAGGTTTCACGTCATGTAGCAGGCATGGTTTATTCCTTAGTGTTATTAAGGCTGCCAGTTTCAGACTTAGTGTTTATTTATTAGTCTAATTAAAGGACTGATTGGCAGTTATTGTAACATTGATTTGGAAAAACAAATCTTACGTGCATGCAGTAGCATTTTGTTCACTCTGTGCAGCAAAAAAAATGCTTTTAAAACTGATTTAGTTCTGACTGGGCTACTCTTATGATACAGCATTCACAACACTGAATCTTTATTAGTGAGATCTGTCTGTGATCCTACAGTGTACTGGGAGTTTTACTTCTTTAAAGTTCAGGTTAAATCCAAATATATACATATTATATAGTATGGGAATACATAAGAGTCCCATTTTAGTCTTTTTTGACTAGCTTTTGAGTTTTATTATCACTGCTAGTCAAGGATGAGGACATTTTATGCCTTTACAGATGGTCCGAATTCTCACAGTGGAGAAAGCATGGGTGTATTTATCAGGGCAGCATTCTACTTAAGGGAGGTCTTGCTTTTGTACATGCTGGTTGGCAGATTCATAGCTGACTGGTACATTTAATGGAGACACTACTTCCACCTGTGCTTTTACTACTCTAACAACTAAAAATGGCCGACACGAAAAAGGTTTGTTGTTTTCTTCTCATTTTGCATGCCACTTTAATCTCTTGACATTTTATATTTTTTGGAAATAAAGTTTGCTTTTCAACTCCTGTCAATAATACATTAGTACAAAATAAACAAAACAAAACAAAGAACAAATAGAAATTCTACAACCTTTAATTAGTGAGAAGGTCGTTCAACACAGCTGATAAAGGTTTCAATGTTGTCTCTTGTTGTAGTACTCCATGTCCTCTATTTAAGAAGATATTTTATTGTGCCCACCTAAAAACACAACAAATACACTTTGGCTGGTTTTAGGAAACTTTCTTTTTTAAATTTACAAACTAATACAACGTAGAAAGTGGAACACAAAGAAGCTGCAGTGCATTTGTTCTGAAGCAAATACATCATTAATAATGAACACAGTCTGACCTTTGAAATATTAATAAAAGGGTTGCTGCAGTGTTCTCAGTAGATTTTATGCTTATTTTGCTATTAATGCATTTTTTCCAAAGACATCAGCCTTATGGCGATATCACCTCTGCCAATCTGAGCATCTGTTGCTGTCTGTGTCACATCTGGTGGCAGAAGATTTTAAGTTCAGTTATTGCTTTTCTTTTGCTTTTTAATAGTATGTATTTTTTTGGTAGGCCTTACAGCTTGGTAATAACCACCAAGGTAATAACCAGGTAATAGCTTGATAGCTATTAAACTAGCTAGAAACAAATGTAATAATGCTTATCAAGCAAAACCAGTTAGTAATAGTAGATCATTATTTTGGCGACAATGTAATAATGCGTGAGCAGTTCAACTGCAATTTCTGTGCAGTTTTTGGAAGTCAAGATGTTTAATATACTGATACTTAGTATTTGGTAGTAGAATCCTAATATGTTTATATTGGTGGATGTATAATACTGCCATGAACATATCCCCCAAACTGTCCTTTTTTTAAAGGTAAAAATGTAATTATGTGTTTGATCCTGTGGCTTATTACATGGAAAAGACGATGATCATTTGCGTATAATAACCATGAATCAGGGATGCAAAATGACATTTCTATTTCATTTCATTGTAATGTTTCCTACAAGAGAATACACAGGACCAGAAAAACATGTTTATAAATGCTTTGTTAAATGTTTGCTAAAATAAATAAACTAATCATGACTTTATCCCATTAATGTAAGCTTTTTTTCATATTTTTTCAGCCTTTAACATGGTTTTACTGAGCTAGAAACGGCTACCTTTCCACCAAATGTAGAAACTATTGCTCTCTATTTTTCTGAAAGTGTCCTCCGATACTTAAATGGCTTTCCGCTGAACTAGGCTTCATTTTACCAAATAATTTATTGGTATGGATACCTCTACCTAAATAAATAATTAAAGTAAATGATCTACTCTGAAGTGGCAGATGTCTGGTCGAGATACATGAGAAAATCTGTCTTATTTAAAAATACTTTAAGGTTATGCTAAGATTGGCTTTGTTCACAGTGAAAAATGGAGCCAAATGGCAACGCAGCAGGCCTGTGCATGAAGGCTCAACACGGGGTCATTAACTTTTGTTATAATGTAGTAAAGCCAATAAAGTCAGTAACAAATCAAACATAGTGGAGTTAACTGCCAGTCATTATAAACATTCACATAGTTTCAAAAGTGAATTTCATCTTTCAAGATGAAAGCTTGTGGTGGAAAAAAGAATGAAAGAAAGAAAGAAAGATGCAGCAGGGAAAAGGGCTGGGGTAAAGGGTGGTGGTGTGTGTGTCTGGTTGGCACACTCTCCAACTAGAATGTCAGCGCATCACCTCTGCGGCTACAATGTCGGTGGAGCGTGATGTAGCCAGAAGCAATGGACACTGGTGTGCAGAGCAAAGAAAATTTGAGATACAAAAGTTTGTCTGTTGTACAGTTCACTTGTCAGAATTGGCTGATAGAAAAGTTATGGTAAATTGGCTGCTTTGAATTATGGAGCAGAATCACTTGTGCAGATTGGGGAGGATCATTTCTACAGTATAATTAAAAGGTGGTCCATCTGCAAATCAGCCAAAAGCCTGAGCAACTTTACTGTGGCAGGAATACACATTTATTTCACATTAAGCTGTTCATGTCAACATCAAAAATCAATTTTTAAAAAGTTAGTTTTATTGCTTTTCTAAATAACCTCTCTGTCACAGCTGGTGGCATGATAAGAAGAGAAAGCATTTATTAGTGAAGCATAGAGCCTTAAATCAGTAAGCTTTAGAAGTCTCCTTGGCAACAATTATAGCTCTGACTTCTTTTTTTTTTTTTCTTTACTCGCCTGGTTTCAGGGGCATTATTCAATTTCCCTGGAAGATCCTCTCAAGCTCCATCAGATGTACTGGAACATGTCTGAAATCTTCCGGTCTCTCCATCAGATGATATATAGGGCGTAAGCCAGAGCTTTGTCGAACAACTCAAGGACAGTTAGAGGCCAATCTTAGCTGTATCTGCGAGGTTATCATCAACCTCAGTCACAGGTGTCTGCCTTAGTTTGAAGATTTCTTTGTCCTTGGCTAATTTTTAATCAACAATAAATTTATTGTGCACCATAAAGGAGTCTAAATATCCCCCGAATCCACTGTGTGCATACATAGTTTATTCTGATAATGTCTCTGAAACAGCTTTCAATTTATAGATATATATCTCTGCCTCTACCTATATAGAGCGAGAGCACACCTCTACATATATAGAGAGAGCACATAAACTCTGTAAAATTAAAAAAGAAGAAAGAGAGATGGACCAGGAGAGAGAAGGGAAATGTGAAAATACTGAGATAAAAAAAATTAAATAAAGATGAACAACTTATTTTATTTGAGAAAGGTGGGACCAAAGAGAGCTAAGTGCCTGTCAGAAATAGTTGGTTTAGTTGAAACAAGAACAGAGAAAAAGAGGAGAAGAGTACAGGGTCCAGAAAATCACAGAGGGAAAAATAAGTTGTTGAATTCACCCTGGCATCAAGGACACTCGAAAAAATTGAAAAGGAGGGGAGAAAAAAAAATGTTCCTTGCTCATGAACATAAGCTGGTCTGGTGATTGAATCGCTGTACTCATACAGAGAACCAAGGCTTTAAAAATAAGTGAAAGATATGCAAAGACATCTCAGAAATTAGACTAACGCGCTGGAATTCCAAAAGCACTGACTTTAAAAACAGAGGGTAAGGACAAGAGAACCACAAAACAAAAATAAACATACTACTATATATTTGTGACTTAAGAGTTATGTGAAAATCTGGTGGTAAATGGAAAAAAGTAAGAAAAATGTGATAATATTTTTTCGCTGTGATTGAGGGAGGGTACGCAAACTGTTTCTGTAAAAGTTGAGGTTGGAGGGGGAAGATTCCCAGAAATTTAAGGAAAATGAAAATGCATGCATAAGTAATGATTCAGGTTAAGTACAGTCAGACAGTTGCTGCTGACTGCACTTAACCTGAAAAAACACTGATAATTGTATATTAAAAGGTAAACTCAGCAGTCTAATACTGTTTTTTTTAAGTCAAAGCCATCAATGATAAAAGCTTATTTTAGAGTAAAGGAAATGATCATTAAAAAATGACCTCTTTTTATACAGTAGTACAGAACATCCAAATTATCTGTAATATTTGAATGTATCTCTACCAATTTTTAACTGTTCAGCTTGTGTTAAGAATTATTCTTATTTAAGGTTTGAAGAAGCACCAGTGTCTCCTATTGGTTGGCATAGCAACACACTTTTCTAGTAGACACTGAAGGAACAGCAGAAGAACTTAATAGAACGGATTGCTCCTGTTAACTAAAAAAATAAAGCTACAGTTGAACTGACAAACTGTATCAAATAAACTCTCCATGATAACCTTTATTATGACTCTTTTTTATTAAAAAAAATATAAGACCTCCAAAATGTCAAGGATTTTACGAAGCACAAAGTAAATGGGTTTTCCAGGTCAAGAAGAGACTTCTGAAACATATTAAATCCTTGAAAAACATTTATTCATATCACGAAGAGTATCACGTTAATTAATTTTTTTTAGTACAATGCAGTCACACTGCAGTAATCAAAACGAGAGCTTTCATCCCTCATTCAATAAAGTCTTCACTTAAGAAATACTTGAGAAAATCATTACTTGTAAATCAAGGAATGGATGAGTGTTTTTTCCTTAAAATTAGATATTTTCTTCTGATAAAAAAAACCCAAAACATTAATTATACATCTTCACATCATAGCTGTGAACTTGCATTTCCCACTTTGTCCAGAAATGTGTGTTTTCAGTTTTCATATGCCGTCTGTTGCTTTCCCCAGCAGAGCAGCAGGCTATTAGCTTGAGTAGAGCATTTGAAAACGTCTTCCTTTTGCTCCCACAGTTAAATGGCATATTTGACAAAACAACAGCGTCAACCAACTAAACCACATCTAGCTTTGGGCAGGGATGGATTCAACCCATCCAAACACTCTGTCTTGCCCACCCAGTTTTTGCTTTTGCTCTGCCAATGACAAAAACAGCAGAGAAACCAAGTATTGCTTCTTACTTTTGATTCAGTCGACAGTCTGCAGCCTGCCTCAAAAGTCTCCAACTGTCCACTGGGAGCACTAAGGATTTTTTTTTTCCCCCCTCAGTGAACTCGTGTGTCTCTTTCTGGAGCCTATTTCCATGAGTCCAAACCTAAATTGCATGAGTCCAAAATGTTCAAGATAAACTGAGTCCAACAGCATAAGCAGAGAATCACCAAACACAAGAGAATTGTTTGCCTGATGAACTTGATTAGTGATGGTAAGCTGATCAGCTTCTGTTCTGAGGTTTTGGAAAGTGTCTCTCTGTGTGTATTAGTGCGTTGCTCCAACAAAGAACAAATGTTCATGTAGAAAACCAGTGCCAAAGCGTCTCAGATTGATTTCAGTCCAGAATTTGACTAGACCACTCCAAAACCTTCATTAATTTTTTTTGAGCTTTAGAGGTAAACTTACTTGTGTATATTGGATCATTGTCCTGCTGCATAACCCAAGTGAGCCTGAGCTGTTGGCTGGACGGCCATCGCACTACCACCACCATGTTTGACTGCTGCTGTGATGTTCGTTTTTATGAAATGCTGTTAGTTTCATGCCAGATGTAACGGGACTCAAACCTTCCAAGTAGTTCAGCTTTTGTCTCCTCAATCTACAGAATATTTCCACCCAAATTTTGGGGATTATCAAGAAGTTTGTTGGCAAAAGTGAGAGGAGTCTTTGTGTTTGTTTTGGTCAGCAGTGGTTTTCTCCTTGTCGCCCAGTTGCTTTCATATAGTTGAATCATGAACTCTGACCTTAACTGAGACAAGTGAGGCAATGCGGTTCTTTCGATGTTGTTCTGGGTTCTTTGTGACCTCCTGGGTGAGTCGTTGATGCGCTCTTTGAATAGTTTTGGTAGGCCGGCCACTTCTGGGAAGATTCACCACTGATCCAAGTTTTCTCCATTTCTAAATAATGTCTTTCACTGTGATTCACTTAGAAATGGCTTTGTAACCCTTTCCACTCTGATAGATGTCAGAGTTTGTTTCTCATCTGTTCTTGAGCTCCTTCAGATCAGATTGTGGCATCTTGTGCTGCTTTTTGAGATCTACTTCACTTTGTCATACAGGTTCTGTTTAAGTGATTTTTTTGATTCATCAGTTCTGGCAGTAATCAGGCCTGGGTGAGGCAGGTGAACTTGAACTCAGCTTTCCAAAAATGTGATTAATCACAGTAATTCATGATCTAACAAGGCTTGGGGTGAGGAATTTCTTTTCCACATAGGGACAGGAATCCCCCCCCCCCCCTTGATGAATTACATGAGCATTCATTAAATCGTCAGCCTAAGTCATATTGTGAGATACCTACCTAATTCTATTCTGCTAACAGTGTAGATTCATTTAGATAGATATCTCAATTTTGGCCAAAATATGACTCAGGCAATTATGCTATTAGGCTAACAAAATGTAGTTTGTATTTACTCCAGCTATCTTTTTTTTGATACTAAAATTTTATGATGATGGCATACATTTAAGTGTAAGAAATATGCATAAAGACATCAGGAAGGGGGCAAATACTTTTTCACAGCTCTGCAGACTGCGTTTGTGAATAAACTCCGTGATCACTTTGCTCTTTACGCTACACTTCAAAGCAGGAAAGATTTGGCAGAGTTCACGGACGATGATTGCTGACGCTGTCATGTCAGTTCATTATACAACTGTTGTTTCAAAGAGCAGCACAATCCTTTTTACACAACAGATGAAACGTACAGAAGATGAAAGAGGGAACAAAATGATGGAGGAAAGGAGAGGAGGAGTACAGACACAAGAGGGCAATGAACGATAATCAAATGTCAAACCTGTGTGCACAAGCATGCATGCACATTTTAGTGATGTAGCACGTGGCTCGTAATAATTGCCCGTTTGTTCACCCAGTCTCCTTCATAGCACTCTTGACTTTTTTCCTTTGTTTTTGTACATGCTTGTGCAGTTCTCCTCACACTGCTTGTGCTCCTTATCTGTTTGTGTATCTTTGTCTAAATCAGTCTCATGGTGGATCGTTCACCATGTTTGTCTTACAGTCCTGAAGGACGTGTCCTATTACCTGTCAATATTGGTAGTGATAGGAAATTAATCTCTGTCCCTCGTTTTCTTGTTCTACATCTTGCCTTCTTATCAGCTGCGCTTGCCACCTTATCTCCTTATTATCTATCCTTCATTTCTTTCCTCCCTTTGCCTCAACACCAGTTTATTCCCCCCCCCCCCCCCCCCCCCCCCCCCCCCCTAATTCTCCCCCTCCCTCCCTTTTCTTT
>VUQK01021981.1:0-12682 GCA_015106715.1 Bujurquina vittata | reverse complement strand
CCCCCTCCCTCCTATTTCCCCCCCCCCCCTTCCCCCCCCCCCTCGCCCCCCCACACCAGTTTTCCCCCCCCCCCCCCCTCTGCCTCCGATGCCTAGTCATTACTCACTTGCCTCATTTTCTCTTCTTCCTTCTACCAGAAAGCCAGTTGGTTGTGTATTTGTGTAAAAGTGTGTTACACTTTCACAACGTGGTGTGCTTTCTTTGATAGTATTTTGGCTGGCCACCATCCCAGTTCTTCCCTCATATGGCTGAACACATTAAGAAGAAAAAAAACCCAAAACCTTCCTTTTCTGTGCTCTGGCACACTATCCATCCTTGTTCTCCACCATCTGCAGGTGGTTTCAAGGAAGAAAAAAAAAAGAAAAGACGACCTACTAGTTAGGTGAAGAAAAAAAACACAGCTAAGCACGAGGGTGGGATTTTTGATGGGCATATGTTAGAAAAGATGAAAACAGACAGAAGTAAAAAAAAAACAAACAAAAAGATGGAAAGCAGATTTGCTGCAGATGTATAACAAAAAATAAAACAGTGACAATGAAGTGAGGTCCTCAGACGGAACTCTTGGGGCCGGATGGAAATCATCCATCCACAAAAAACAAGTGGACAGGTCACATGTGCAAGCAGCCATCGTAACCTCGAAACACTAAAAAGTGAAGTGACAGCTAACTTCTGTATGAGGAAATACATGCCCATAATGTGTGATGTTGGTACTTTAAGACAGGCCAGATCTTTAAACACCATTTAAAGAGGGAAACATGTCCAACATCCTACATTTTTAACCAAAATAAAATTTTCTCCAAACCATAACCAAATTGTTTTTAAGCCTAAAACCAACCAAAGGGAGCAAAACTAAAGTCACAGATGAAAAGTGTTTCCATGTTGAATGAAAAATAGGACATATCTCAACATACAGTATACATGTAAATCAAAAAATAAAAGGCACGTGCCCAGCAAGTAAAAAGAGTGCAAATTATTTTTTCGCCCAGAAAGTGAACTTGTAGACATGCATTTGCAGCTGACATTTAGATCATTAGCTGATGTGAAGGGCTGAGAAAGACTGTCCCAAAGTTGAGGCGCTACAACCTCAAAAGCATGCTCGCCTATAGATTTAAAGAAAGAGTGCAGAACAGTTAAGACATCCTTGGAAAGAAGGTCTCAGGTATTTAAAAATGGGTGAGGTCACGGAAGGCTTTTTGTGTGTTTGATGACCTTTTTAAATTAATTGTAAATTTCACTGGAAGCCTATGTGTGTTTGTCAGCCCATTTCTGTATGCATTGTGTATCAACCGAAAGCTGTCTATGGAGGACTGAGTGGTGCACGAGTCATAGTTCAGACAGGAGAATATTAGAGTGTCTTTAACAGTATATAAATAAAGGAAGGATGTTCCAAGAGTTTACGGTAAATGGCCTCATCCATTGGCTCCTCAGTGCAGTGAAGTCATCCTGCAGCCTTAGCAGGAAAACAGCCCCAAAGAATAATGTTTCCACAAAGAAAAATGTGTTCACTGTCAAATGTACTATGGGGGCCTGTACATGTGTCTTCTTGAACAGGGGCAATTTGCAGGTCCTGCAAGATTTCAGTCCATTATAGTGTAGTGTGTTACCAATGGTGTTCTTGGTGACTGTGGTCCCAGCTGCATCACAACGGGCTTCTCCTGTGTAGTTCTGGACTGATCCACCATGTTTCTCATAATCATCCTCACCCCATAACGCACAATCTAGCATCTAGCAGACCGAGGGCGACTGATTCAAACAATTGCACCAAATGTTGTTGCCTTATAAACTTGGCATGTAACGAATTTGTTCAGTTTATTAGTTTGTGACTTTTTTAAAGTAAGCATTTCCCTGGCCAAAATATGCAAGTGTTTTACATAATATTTATCTTAGTTAAGGTCAAACTATTTCAAAGGATTTTCAAAAATACACTTTGATCTACAGAGAAAAATAACCTGAGCTGAAAGTAGTGCTGCGCTGAGTGAAAATGAGGCGCAGCCACTCTTTCTGTGCAGATCGTCAGCCGGGTTGTTCGCTGGCATTCTGCCTGCAATGGATGCTCACAAAACAGATAGGATCATCCTATCATTACCCTTATTACAAATTCAAAGACAGCAATATCACAGAAAAGTAAAGATTAGCTAAGCCCTTATTTCTTAATACACTTGAGCAGTTAGCTGGCAGTTAGCCACTTCAGTAAGACTCAACTTCTGCACATTATCATAACATCACTGAACTCACAGAATATAACAAAGGCTTACAGTAGAGACTTAATTTTAGATGCCATTTCTTCCTGGCAGCAAGCCATGTTAAAAAAAGAATCTAAGATTTAAACATCCATAAATTATCTCTTGTCTTAATTAGTGTACACAGGCTTATCTGTTCTACTAGTGAATATCTCCCTAATTGGATGCCTCTATCAAGTTTGATATCCCAATTAGGTTTTGGCTGCATGATACCAACGCCACACCACTGGTGCACTATACTGCAAATTTGGATATTGTTCCAATACCAAGTAAATACACGGCAAGTGTTGCCAATACCAAGTAGCCAGCACTGCTCCCAGACATAAGGGTGTTTCCTTCTATGTTTATATCTAATTTGATGTCTATATCTTTCTACTGCCTGTATTATACTGTACATAATGTATACAGTTTCTTTTTTATTCTATTTTATACAGATTGTGTTGGGGTTTTTTTTATTTATTGTTATCTTCTTCAATACTTTCTTATTGGGTCTCCTCATAGTATTTATAGTATTGTATGTTTTTTACTGTGTCTGTAGAACTGCTGCCGCTACTACACTGAAATTTCCCCATTGTGGGACAAACGGATTTTCTATTTCTATTCTATTCTAAGTACCAATACAACACGTTTAACTTATAAAGGCAGTTTGTATAGGAGATAGCAGTGTGTCATGATTTATTAATTATCATAAATTTGCCAATTCTGGATAAATTTTAATGACCACTAAATTGCTGTTCTACAATTTCTGAACATGACAAAACACACCTTTGAGCTTTTCATGTATTTTGAAAGTGGGGTTTTTTGGAGACCTGTAATGTAAATGCATCTTTAAAGCACTTTGGATGTACTTCTGTTGCTTAAATGTGCTATATAAATAAACAGACTTGAAATGATAACATTTATCATTGCCAGCCTGTCATAGGGCTAACACAAAGAAAACCCACACAGACATGGGGAGAAGACACAGAAAGGCCTCGGCCAAGGTAGATTCCTAACCCAGGTCTTCTTGCTGTGAGGCAACAGTGCTAACCACCGCGTCACCTCAATACAATAATTTAACACAATTCAGGTGGTTGAACATATTATTTGAATGTCTCAAGGTAATAGTCTCTAGGTAACCAGAAACAGAAGAAAACAAGTATGATGACCAAGTCTTTAAAAGACATGAATCATGACCAAAACACAACTTTTATCAGTGTATGTGCTACCTGGTTATTCTTTGCCTCTGACAGGAGGCTCTGTCTCTGTGCTGGGGTTTGTTGGAGGAATTTCCACCAGGACAAAATTCTCTTTTTTTCTGTCTTTCATGTCTTTGTAAGTTGGTGGTGTTACCACAGTAGCAAATTTCCTTCCAACATGCACCCTTTTTCATTATCAATATTATCATTAACGTAAATATGATTTAATTGTGATGACATAAAACATAACTGGGAAATGTGATTCCTGAAACTGATGAAGACAGACAGATGCTAACGCAATTTCCACATAGATCATCCCTTACAAAGTGATAAATATAAATCAGATTATTTGCAAGCAAAGAAATGCAATTATTTTATTTGTTTGTTATTTTGTTTTTTAAATTACAACTAATATGGTTAGTGCATGATTGTGAGCAGACATCCACAGGTTTTTGTCCACATACACAAACTGTACAGTTTTGTACATCTAAATTCTATTTCACTTGTGGCATGGTAGACTAATCACATCAGTATACTTTGTTTTGTTCTAAGTGATAAAGAGATAGAAAACAATTTAGGTCAAACTTTCTCTCATTTGTGTAACTAAGACATCTAGGTGGCATTTAAGTCATATCTCAAACCAGCCTCATACCGACATCCATGATATCCATGGAGCTACTTTTCCATCGCGACTAGATGGTGTTCCAGCCGATGGTTAATCAACATTGAAATGTTTGCCAGGATGCTAAATTAAACCAATGATTAAGACCATTAACACATTAGGAAAGTCCTTAATTAGGAATTAAAACGAGATATAGCCATTTTCTCAAACACTATTCTACATTCATCACATTTTGCAAGTCTTTCACTGGTTTCAGTCACCTTTTTCCCCATCAGTGCCACGTCCATGTTTATAACGGTAAAGTTATGCTTACCAGTTAGTGAGTCATCATTGTAGAGTCACCACAACTGGGACATCTTATTCTGCATATGCACCATAAAGAATATAGGTTTAACAATACTAAGGCTCTAAACATTACCGAAGGAACTGACCAACATAATTATAGTCAGGTCCCTTCATTTTTGTTTATTAATGCTTATTTTTGTAGGTTTCACCCACTTTGGCATTCTCTTTATTATTCTACAATAGATTTCTTCCGTTTTGTCTTCTGGACAGAATAAAAATGTGACCCAAAAACTGGTTTATTTACCTGTTAATTTTTGTCTACTTTACACACTAGAAAAGAGTCAGTCACTGATGCAACCAAATAAATGTACATTGCTAAAATAATTTTCACTTTCATAAGTTGTAAAAGAATCACTAAAATAAAATAAGCGCTGAATTATATCGATGAAAGCAAAACCGTAACACTTGCAGGTGGACAGCACACAGCAGAAAGAAAGAAAGAAAGAAATGAAAACATTTAAATGTTTATTTTTTTCATCTAAAGCCAGTCTAGTATCTATTAAAAGGCTTGGATTTGACTAGATTTGATATTGTTACTAAAGAATTAACAGCTGAATTAAGAACAAGGCTTGTTCTTTGTCACCTATAAAGAAAATATTTTTCTTATTCACAATTTTTCAGCTATATAGGCAATAACACACTGGACCTTTGAGCAGAATAGAAATTATTCTTACAGGTTATAATGTCTTTTTTTTTATTGCTGTGGTATAATGTTCTTCCTGAATGCACTGGCATAATTTATGAGTTGATATCTGAAACATTTATCTAAGTAGCAAATAAGCAGAATTGACTAAATTCAGCCTACCATCTCCCTCTGGCTCATACATGGTGATGATTGTTATTCATCTGTTCTCAAACATCCTTGCTCATTATCATTATTGCACATCAGTGAACACCACTCTGACACAATGGTTTCCAAGTCATGAATCCACAGATTCATGATACACATTTCACAATGTAAGACATTCAAGAAACATGGTAGAATATTTTATTTCTATTAAATTAGAGTTTTTAGGCAGCAATCCAAAGAAGATTTCTAATCTAGAACATTGTGCTATCACAGCATAAAGACTTTAAACAGAAAAACAGAGAAATAAACAGAAACTCACCAGATTTCACGACAGAGGTGATGAATGTAATGACATAATGAATATATTCCTGAAAATATAAGCATAAGTGTGGGATTCAAGAGCATGATTCTATTAATTTCTGACACTGTTCACTTCCCTACAGCAAAAGTAAACTGAGTCCAGTCTAAGGTAAGAAAGTCCAATTAATAATAATTAGCTATTGAGTACATTTCCCTCTGTTCAGGTCACATTAGAACATTATCACTGAGTTTTGTATTTGTTCTTTTAATACGCGTCCATGTTCAAATGGTCACTTCTTGGTAAATTGAAACATTTAGGAAGTGTGTTTAATAAAGGTCCATGCAGCTACTTTAATGCTGCTAAACTACAGTTCCTACAATATATGTATGTGAAAAATTAAAAATAAATATAATAAAAAGGACAAACACTAACAAGAGGAGCCTATAGAGCATCTACAGAGCTCATCTTGGAGGAGCAAATATTTTTGGCACAACAGTACATTCAGATCGCAATTCTGCTTGCAAAATCTAGCAGACAAGAGGCTAAAAAAATAAATAAAATTCTCAACATGGTCACCCTGCTCTCAGCCTACAAGGCTAAGCTGTTTCAGGACATGAGCCACCTTCTGGACAAAGGTACCCCCAGTCCTACCTTTTGGGAATAGATATGCATCGTTGCAGATCTTATTCTCCAGGAGTCTAGGGGTATAGTGCAGGGCTGCAGTTGCATCAAGGGCCTGTCCATGGCAGGGAAAGATCACTGTGGCACGATCTCTCCAGCCTGCCTGATCAGGATAAGCATGTCATTATAAATTCCTCATAGCCTTCACGGGCTAGGAGATTGTTTGGAGAGGCAGTAACTGCTGTGCAGCCAGTTAGCAACCTGAGGAAAAAGCAGGGTGAGTCTTTTGACCTTTGTCTTCCCTGCAAGGTCACACCACACCAGCCACCGCCGGCCCACCGGCTTTGCCGGCATGGCGGCAAGAGGGCATAAGGTAAGCTTTAAGGGTCCTTCCCAGCCACCCTTGCAGCATCTCACCGGCAGGGTCGGCAGAGACGAAAGGTCTTTCACCGCCATTGCTGCCACACCTGCTGCTGCCTTGAGCCATGCATCCCACCCTTCACAAAGGAGCAGTCAAAGTAGGAACTGTAGTGGCTACCAGAGATTCAGCAGGCAGCATTTCAGGAACTCGTTTACTGTTCCCTAGATCTTTGCAACCATTTGGAAGCCATATGCATTAGGGCTGTATATAGTTGTATGGAGCTTTGTATAATGCGTATCAATTTGTTGTTCTAGCTTGTTTAGCAGTACTGTCACTTGGTTTTTAACTGTTTTAATGGTGACTTGCAAAGTGTCTGCAAGTGAAGCAATGAATAAATAAATGAAATCAAACAATGGCTTCTAAACTGAACTCTTTTTTGTGAGACATGCACTGAGATCAATATGAGACAATCAAAAATTTAGGAAACTAAGCCCCCCCAAAAAATATATATATAAACAATGTAAATTTGACTTGGGTATCCTATTTAAGATTGCCTCTTTGTGCAGCAGCACAACCTGAATCACTGATTGCGATTTCCATACCAAACTTATAATGTTGACCCTTGACCATCATTGCAATAATCAATCAATATGTTGTGATGTCATAGTTTTGCAGCTTGGAGAAGAACAAGGCTTGTCCTGTATTAGAATATGTAGTGTTTCTAGCTGTAACACAAAGACAAAAATTCCAGCTTCCGCAGTAGAGCCTGCAGCCTCTGAATCTGTAGAAGGTGCATCAGGTCAGCAGAATAAACCAGGGGCTTGATCATTTTCTTTTCTTTAACATTCGTGAGTTTGTGCACTATGAATTTATAACCTTGGATCAGACTTTCTACCAAGTTCTGCCATCCACATCGACACAATCGCTACTCACTAGTTTTAGATTTGGCATGGTGCACCTGAAAGTGTCCAAATGGAGATTTTCACTGATTGAACCAACTGTTGCAGGTATGCTGTAGAGTGGTACTGTTAAATATAACAGTCAAAGTTTAATCTTTTGTTTGTTTTTTAAGCACAGTCTCAGAAATTCTGTCCAGAAAGGATATTATAGTTCCAGCCAACACTGATTAAAGTGCTGGAAATCTGGACCAGAATGAACAAGATACCACAATGAGCTGAGAAGATAGTTTGTTACTCCCCAGTTAGCAATTGGTTTTCATTTGCTGCTGCGTGGATGTATACATGTGTACACATAACTACGTATCTGTGTGAAAAGGCGCATTTGTGTGTGAAGAGAGAGAAGGAGGCCTTCTGAATGTATGAGTAAGTTTGTAGGTCCTCCAGTCATCCCTGCCCTTTCATCTATAATTAGTGCATGTTTCAGTGACAACTTGGTCCAGCAGTCAGATTGGCACAATGACAGATGGGTGAAACAGATGGTGATTGGTTCAGCTTTTGCCAGACAAGTGATTTTTGCGTGGATGCACTTGTGGCAAATGGTCATAGAGTTCATTTCCAAAACACCATTGAGACAAGGTGTTTGAATTTTGTTCAATCAAAACTATCTATTGCTCTAATAACCTATTTAGCTACTTAGCACTCTGCTAATGGTGAGCTAAGAAAATCCAGCAAAAGAAAAAATCAATATCCACGGATGTATAGGAAAAGGAAGCCAGTAAGAAAAGAAAAAAATGTGATCTGTGACCTTAATTGGAGTAAACACACCTTGTAAATATTCCCAAGGACACACACACACACACGTTTTTAACCACACAGAGAGGATCACAGACTAACAGGTGCCTTATGGGATCCACCCTTTCCAAAGAGGGTATAGAGATGATTTTCACCGCTAATTTAATCAAAAATTCATGTAAACTTGAAAATGGCCTGGAAAAAAAAGAACACAGTCAATTTTAAACCTCATATTTTGTCTACAGAAAGTGAAGACCAGTCAGATTTTTCTACGTTTATCTATGTTTAGACCCGTCATGTCTATGGAAATAAAGTCAACGCTGAACCATTGTGTTGAAATTCTATTGGACCGAAATCTTACTGTTAGATTACATAATGTCTGAAACCTTGAATTAGATGAGCAGAATAAAATTGTTGGATTGAAATTAATCTAATCCTGACTGCCAGACACAGATTTTGAAACAGCTGGGTAAGCATTCAGTTAAGACAATTAAACACTTTCCAACAATGTTGCAAAAGTTAAGCAAAACTTGACTTTTATATTTTGTTTAGTGCTTTACTTTGAATTACTTATTAACTCAAATACCAAGTTGTCAGTTGATCGTCAATGAGTATGAAACACCATAACGGTTTAAAGTAGAAAGCAAAAGATGGCATTTTCACTTGATGTAAATTACCAGATGATGCAATATTTTCTTGCAAACCACATCTGAAGGTAGAGAACTCACCTTCTTCATGAAATGGACTCACAATTTGAGGTTATGTTTTCACATAACATTTATTTCAAACAGCCTTTGAAATGTAAACATTCTGGCCCTTATTTCCAATAAACCTTAGAAACCAGAATAACCGTTAACTAGAAGCTCACCCAGCCCATGATCCATCACAGTTCACAGGTTAATTAGGTTTGTTAAGTACAGAAAGAAAGCAATAACTTTTTTTTAACTGCTTGCTTATGCTATACAAAGTAATTAATTAAAATCCACTGAAAAGTGGATTTTAAACCTCAGACACAATGTGAGTGAAGACACATTAGGTGATTAGTCTGTGTAAGTTTTATTCAGTTTTGACCAAGGAGTAGCAATTCTTGTGAATTTTGACATGGGTCCTCTTGGTAGCCTTGGCAGGTGGTCATGATAGTACTGTAGCAGATTTTTTGTTTGTTTTTTTTGGACAAAAGGGTAATGACCACCCAACCATCCAGAAGTTGGTCTTACTTCAGAAGTTGGTCTTACATCCGGAAATCACTTCAAAGGAATCAGTATATTACTGTAATAATCATGTGGAGGGAGGACACACAGTAGAAGGATCATTGACGACAACATAAGGAACAAAGGGAAGTACAGACAGTACATACACAGAGGCTAATGAGGGGAGTGACAACAGCTGAACACAAGTGAATACAGTCACACTAAAGACACAAGGGAAGCAAAGCAGAACACAACACAGAGGGACAGAAGACCAGAAACAGGAAACAAGATGAGGAAACAAAGACACAAACTTGACACATAAGGAGGTAAGTGCACAAAGGGAACTTAAACATGACTAAACCAAAAAGTAAAAACGCAAAACGCCAGGCATGAGGCCCAGGACCATGACAGAAATGACAAAACTGAACATCATAATAAAGTTTTTATAATTGTTGAAGTTTGCTCAGAGGTTAAGTTTAGAGGTACTTGAGATCAAATAGTGATTGTATTTAGTGCATGAAGTATTAATGTCAGATTCAGTGTCTGTTCTTTTGGGTTTTGAGGATGCTGTTAAAACAACTGACTGTTGTGTTGACTGTTGAATACCTAAGGGTAAAGTTTTGACACAGCACTCAGTGGCTGGCTGTCTTCCTTCAAATCTTGAAGATCCTTTGAAGAAAAAAAGTCAGTCAAAATTGTATATAGATGAACTCTGCGCCCATTCTTCCATCACACTATGCAATGTATTGTTAGAAGTACTGACTTTAAAGATGGATGGCCTGTCCCCAATTCCACACGCTGTAAAAAATATCAAGTGCAGTGATCGTTTGCTTGTTATTTTGATCCAGAGTCTAGAGAGTGATCAGGCAATGGACCAAGGGAAACTGTCTGCCCATACATCCACCACAAAAATTGAATCCAGCTCTCAATAATGACGCTAAACTTCCTTTTCATAATATCAAACTACACATCAGACAAATCAAAAATGCATTTATCATTTTTACATTTTTATCTCCATGTCACAAATACTGAGTGCAGGCTGTCACCGTTTGCCTCATAATGCCAAGTGTGGAGCATCCACAACATACACTGTACAGTATTGCCTTCACACACACATTATGAACTTGAGTGACGTCCCATTTTGTACCAGAGTGTTAAATATGATGTAGGCCCACCCTTTGCAGCTATAACAGCTTCAGCTCTTATGGGAAGTCTTTCCAAAAGGTTTAGGAGTGTGTTTATGGGAATTATTGACTATTCCTACAGAAGCGCATTTGTGAGGTCAGGCACTGATGTTGAACGAGAAGGCCCGGCTCTTAGTCTCTGCTCTAATTCATCCTAAAGGCATTCCATCGGGTTGAGGTCAGGACTCTGTGCAGGCCAGTCAAGTTCTTCCACAACAAACTCACTCATCCTTGTTTTTATGGACTTTGCTTTGTGCACTGGTGCGGAGTCTGTCTTCACAAAGTTGGGAGCATGATATTGTCCAAAATTTCTTGGTATGCTTAAGAGTTTCTTTTACTGGAAAGGGGCTGAGCCCAACCCCTGATAAACAACCGCACACTATAATCGCTCCTCTATCAAACACACAACATTTATGAAATGCAATCTGAATACTGCTACACCCCCACTTCTCTTTGTAAGGAAATGTGTTAACATCAAGGTGAAGTGGAGGAAGCAATGCAAAGAGAGAAGCTAAAGCAGGAGAAAATCTGATTAATGAAACTAAAACAGAAGTGTCCAAGGAGATGTACCTTCCCAACATGTTTTCACTTGCTTTTATATAGCCTACACTTTTTCATGAATATTTTTTGTTCTTTATATGCAATTTAATTTATTATTGCTCCTCTGTCTATCCATTGATACATTTTCTTCCACTTATCCACAGCCTAAGCAGAGCAGCCTTAGCAGAGCAGCCCAAACCTCCCTCTCTCCAGCAACCTCCTCCATCTTATACAGCCGAGAGATGTATCACTCCAGCATGTCCTACCGGGACCTCCTCCTGGTAGGACATGCCTGAAACACCTCACCCATAAGGCACCCAGTTGGCATTCTAGTTAAGGCTGAACCACTTCAACAAGCTTCTTTCACTGTGGAAAAGGGAGAGGTAAGATACCCTTCAGAATTCAATTCAATTTTATATTTATAGCACCAAATCACACCAAACAGTCACCTCAAAGGCAAAGATAATATAATAATGCAGAGAAAACCCAACAATCAAATCAATCCCCTATGAGCAAGCACTTGGCAACAGTGGGAAGGAAAAACTCCCTTTTAACAGGATGAACCTCTAAACAAACCAGGCTCAGAGAGGGGCAGTCATCTACCCAGACCAGTTGGGGCTGAGGGGAGGGAGGCAGGAAAAGGGTTTCTATTTCCCAAATCCAAACTGGGACCTGGTTACACAGAAGAGGGTCCTGAAAGCTGAAAGCTCTGCCTCTCTTAAGTATCCTAGGAACCACAAGAAAGCCAGCAGTCTGAGAGTGAAGTGCTCACTCTCAGGGGTCGGATGGTACTATGAGGTCATTAAGAGACAATCAGGCCTGATTATTCAAAAGCTTATATGTAAGAAGGATTTTTAATTCAATTGTGGCTTTAACTGGGAGCCAATGAACAGAAGCCAATATGGTAGAAATATGCTCTCTTTTTCTAGACCCTGTCAGTACTCTAGCTGCAGCATTGTAATCAATTACAATAGTCCAGCCTAGAAGTAATAAATGCATGATTTTCAGCTTCACTCTGAAACAGGATGTTTCTAATTTAAGAGCCATTGCACAAATCTAAAAAAGCAGTCCTATATATTTGTTTAATATGTGCATTGAAGTAATGCCATCCAGAGTGTCTAAGATTTGTCGGGCCAGGTACAATAACTTCAGTTTTATCTGAATTAAGAAGCAGGAAATTAGAGGTCGTACAGGTCTTTTTCTCTTTAAGTTTAACTAACGAATGTGTGTCATCGGGCCTCAGAAAGATAATTCCAAACCTCATGACCATAGATGAGGGCAAGGATGTAAATCGACTGGTAAATTGACAGATTCACTTTTATGCTCAGCTCTTTTTTTCACCACAGCGGACAGGAGCAGCATCTACATCGCTGAAGCCGCAGTCTGTCAAGCTCCGGCTCTCATTTTGCCTCATGCATGAACAATACCCTGACATACTTAAACTCATCAACTTGGGGCAGCAACTTGTAACTGACCCAGAGTGGGCACTCCACCCTTATCTCCTCTGTGAATTTCCACCTTATCAAGGTGGGGGAATTTGTGTGTCCCAGTGATCCCAGGGGCTATGTTTTCTAGGGACTTTTGCCCCTGGTAGGGTCTCCCAAAGGCAAACTGTCCC